>JASTWF010000167.1:220481-225481 GCA_030390025.1 Squalus acanthias | reverse complement strand
GAGGATGTTTCATCTTGTGGTAGAATCTAGAACTAGGGGTCACTGTTTAAAAATAAGGGGCGCCCATTTAAGACAGAGATGAGGAAAAAATTCTTCTCACAGAGGGTGGTGAGTCTTTGGAACTCTTCCTCAGAGGGCGGTGGAAGCAGAGTCTTTGAATGTTTAAGGCAGAGGTAGATCAATTCTTGGTAAGTAAGGGGGTGAAAGGTTATCGGGGGTAGGCGGAAATGTGGAGTAATCGGATCAGACATGATCTTATTGAATGGCGGAGTAGGCTCGAGGATGTAGGTGTGGTTTTAAATGAATATTTTGCATCTGTGTTCACTATGGAGAAGGACGATGTAGGCATAGAAATCAGGCAGGGGGATTGTGATATACTTGAACAAATTAGCATTGAGAGGGAGGAGGTACTAGCGGTTTTAGCAGGCTTAAAAGTGGATAACTCCCCAGGCCCAGACCAGATGTGTCCCAGGCTGCTGTCTGAGGAAATCGAGGAGATTGCAAGGGCTCTTACTCAAATTTTCAGAACCTCTCTGGCCACAGGGGAGGTGCCAGATAACTGGAGAACAGCTAACGCAGTATCATTATTCAAGAAGGGTAGTAGGGATAAACCAGGGAGTTAGAGGCCAGTGAGCCTAACATCAGTAGGAGGGAACTTATTGGAAAAAATTCTGAGGGACTGAATTAGTCTCCACTTGGAGAGGCAAGGATTAAATCAAGAATAGTCAGCATGTCTTTCTCAGGGGGAGATCATGTCTAACCAATTTAATTGAATTTTTCGAGGGGGTGACTAGATGTGTGGATGAAGGTACTGCAGTTGATGTAGTTCAGATGGACTTCTGTAAGGCTTTTGACAAAGTCCCGCATGGGAGACTGGTCAAGAAGGTAAAAGCCCATGGGATCCAGGGCAATTTGGCACATTGGATCCAAAATTGGCTTAGTGGCAGGAGGCAGAGGGTGATGGTCGAAGGTTGTTTTTGTGAATGGAAGCTTGTATCTAGTGGTGTACCGCAGGCATCGGTGCTGGGTGCCTTGCTGTTTGTAGTGTACATTAAAGATTTAGATGTGAATGTAGGAGGTATGATCAATAAGTTCGCAGATGACACGAAAATGGTGGAGTGGTAAATAGCGAGAAGGGAAGCCTCAGGTATCAGGAAGATATAGATGGGTTGGTCAGATGGGCAGAACAGTGGCAAATGGAATTTAACCCTGAAAAGTGTGAGGTGATGCATTTTGGGAAGACTAACAAGGCAAGGGAATACACAATGAATGGTAGGATCCTAGGAAGTACAGAGGTTCAGATGGACCTTGGTGTGCATGTACATAGATCCCTGAAGGCAGCAGGACAGGTAGATAAGGTGGTTAAGAAGGCAAATGGATTTGTTGCCTTCATTAGCCGAGGCATAGAATAAAAGAACATGAAGGTTATGATGGAGCTGTACAAAACGCTAGTTAGGACACAGCTGGGATACTGTGTGCAGTTCTGGTCGCCACACTATAGGAATGATGTGATTTCATTGGAGAGGGTGCAGAGGAGATTCACCAGGATGTTACCTGGGCTGGTGCGTTTCAGCTATGAAGAGAGACTGGACAGGCTGGGGTTGTTTTCCTTAGAGCAGAGAAGGCTGAGGGAGAACCTGATTGAGGTGTACAAAATTATGAGGGGCATAGATAGGGTAGATAGAAAGGAACTTTTCCCCTTGGTAGAGGGGTCAATTACCAGGGGGCATAGTTTCAAGGTAAGGAGCAGGAGGTTAAGAGGGGAATTGAGGAATAACTTTTTCACCCAGAGAGTGGATGCAATCTGGAACACACTGCCTGCAAGGGTGGTAGAGGCAGGAACCCTCACAACATTCAAGAAGCATTTAGATGAGCACTTGAAACGCCATAGCACACAAGGCTACAGAACAGGTGCTGGAAGATGGGATTAGAATAGACAGGGCTTGATGGCCGGCGCGGACACGATGGGCCGAAGGGCCTCTATCTGTGCTGTATAACTCTATGACTCCGGATTACTACCACTGCCATGTGCTAGTGAGTACAGAAACAGGAAGGTAGAGCAGATGAATGCGTGGCTGGAGAGATGGTGTAGGAGGGAGCGCTTTAGATTCCTGGCATTGGGTCCGTTTCTGGGGAAGTTGGGACCTCTACAAGCCAGACGGGTTGCACCTCAACGGGAATGGAACCACTATCCTCACGGGGAGTTTTGCTAGTGCTGTTGGGGAGGGTTTGAACGAGCTTGGCAGGGGGATGGGAACCTGAGGGTCGAATCAGAATGGAGAAAAGCAAAGCTGGAAATAGAAGATAGGGGTTCAGATTGTAGATTAAATAATAATAAACTATTACCGTGATTTGATTTAAATGGAAAGGAGGGATTCACATGTGGAGGAATGTTGGTCTGAAGGTTTCTGGGTTCATCTGAGAAAAATGAAGCATATAAAAGACAATTAATGTCTGTTCTGTGTATTTTTACTGAGATTTGAATGAATTTTAGGCCTAAGTTTCGCTGTCTGTGTAAAGAAGAGTTAAGGATTCCTTGAAACAAAGATTATAATTTAGATTCGAATGGGTCACTCGGATGAGGGGATTGATTAGACTAGGGCTATATTCGCTAGAGTTTAGAAGAAAGAGAGGTGATCTCATTGTAATGTATAACATTCTTAATGAGCGTGACCTGGTAAATGCTGAGAGGATGTTAAAGTTAAACAGAACCTGCTCCAAAGACACAAGAGATGCAGAAGTGGAATGTGTGTTAACATCGTCTGCCTCATCAGGTCTGGAAACTTTTTTTTTATATTCCACCATCTTCTGTCCTTACAATAAACTCTCTGCATCCTGTGTAGTTCAGAACAGATTAACAGATCACGAAAAGCATGTCCCTTGCCAGAGCGCTGGCCTGGGCCATCCATGGATTAGCTTGTCAATGGACAGGCCCCCTAGGGAGCAAATCCAACATGTCAATGGCTCAAGGGGTAGAGTCTGCAATCTGCTGACCTGGGGGTGGGAGGGTCCCAGTCCCAATCACTCCCCCTCCAGGAGAAGGGCCATCTCTCTCAGTCTGCTGTGTGTGTTTGTTGTGCTGTGTGCAAATTCGCTCTGTCTCAATCTTTAACTCTTTAGATCCTCTGATTTTTAACCGGGGTTTGTTTGTAATGGGTTGTTGTTGAGAGATTGTCTGTGTACCTGTGAGAGGGAGCCCTGGGCTCTTGCTGTGCTTTTTTCATTGCTTTGTTTCTTAACCAATCTCTTTTCTCTCTCTCTTCTCCCAAGGACATTTGTTATATTTGCAAAGCTGTAACAAGATGCAGAGAGAGCGAGAGCGCTTTGGGACGAGGAATACCCGGGACAAGAGCTTCCTCCGCAGTGGACAATGCCAGGCCTTCGCCAGAACCTGCACCCAATGGGCCCACGTGAGTTTGTGTCTGTTTATTACCCCGGGCTTTCATTTCCTCTCGGAAAGCCTGGGATTCTGGGGCCTCGGGTTAACTTGTTCCAGTTGGATTGTGGGCCTCGAGTTGTCAACAGGTTTAAAGCCCCGGCCTTGCAATGTGGCACAAACACGTTAACCCCTGGTGCAGGACAAAGAGGGCCCCAAGAGGAAATTAAAGTCCTCAACGCGAACCCGTGTTATAATTCCACAATAATGCCCGTGTTTTGGGCAGGGCGATTAATTTGAGGGTTCAAGGAGATGCGCCGCAGACATTTTAATTCATGTTACTGTGGTTCCGAGTGTGGATTTATTACAGTGTCTATTTCACTCCAGCTTTCTCTGTCCCTCTCCAGCTTTCTCTGTCTGTCTCTCTCTCTCCATCTTTCTCTGTCTCTCTCTCCATCTTTCTCTGTCTGTCTCTCTCCATCTTTCTCTTATGTGGCTCGATGACAAATTTTGTTTTCTAACACTCCTGTGAAGCGCCCAGGGAGATTTCACTGCATTAAATGCTCTACAAATATAAGTTATTGTTGTTGTTGTTTCTCTCTCGCTTCCACTCGCTCGCGCTCGCTCTCTCTCTTTTCGCAAAGCATCCACATTTTTCCACCATAACATATAAAAAAATGCCGCCCACAGAAATGGGATTTGTCGTGATTTTAAATGGTAGACAGAAACATTTCAGAGTACATTTCAATCAAGATTAAAGCTGAGATAGAGGGAAAGAAACAGAGAGAGAGCAGATGAGTGAAAGAAAAAGGGTATCAGAGATGGGTGCTAGATAGGAAGAGAGAGAGAGTGAGAGAGAACAAGAGAGGGAGAGAGAGACAGAGAGGGACACACAGAGAGAGAGAGAGAGAGGGAGAGAGAACAAGAGAGGGAGAGAGAGACAGAGAGGGACATAGAGAGAGGGAGAGAGAACACGAGAGGGAGAGAGAACAAGAGAGGGAGAGAGAGACAGAGAGGGACATAGAGAGAGGGAGAGAGAACACGAGAGGGAGAGAGAACAAGAGAGGGAGAGAGAGACAGAGAGGGACAGAGAGAGAGAGAGAGAGAGGGAGAGAGAACAAGAGAGGGAGAGATGGGGAGAGAGAACAAGAGAGGGAGAGAGAGACAGAGAGGGACACAGAGAGAGGGAGAGAGAACAAGAGAGGGAGAGAGAGAGGGAGGGACAGCGAGAGAGAGAGCAGGAGAGAGAACAAGAGAGGGAGAGAGAGAGGGCCATAGAGAAAAGTAGAGGGAGAGAGAACAAGAGAGGGAGAGATGGGGAGAGAGAGAGAGAGAGAGAGAGGGAGAGAGAACATGAGAGGGAGAGATTGGGAGAGAGAGAGAGGGACAGAGAGAGAGAGAGGGAGAGTTGGGGGAGAGAGAGAGAGACAGAGAGAGAGAGGGAGAGAGAACAAGAGAGAGAGAGATGGGGAGAGAGAGAGAGTGGACAGAGAGAGAGAGAGAGAGGGAGAGAGAACAAGAGAGGGAGAGATGTGGAGAGAGAGAGGGACAGAGAGAGAGAAGGACAGAGAGAGAGAGAGAGAGGGAGAGAGAACAAGAGAGGGAGAGATGGGGGAGAGAGAGA
>JASTWF010000167.1:0-219981 GCA_030390025.1 Squalus acanthias | reverse complement strand
AAAATGAGTGTAGGATCATTCAAGAACGATGCCCATTTATCATATCGGATCTCGGTGGCTCTTTTTTTCATCAGAGGCCATCCTCAATACTGATCTTAAATTGGGAATTTCATTTTAGATGGGGTACTTCCCTTGAAGTGTTTGTGCATTGATGAGGCATTGGACTGCCATAATCATGAGAGGCGGCGGACCTGGGTGGAGCGGCAGCGTCGAGTCGGAGGAGTTAAGAGGCGGCGGCGACCAGGTAGGCCCACAGAGGCGGCGGACCTGGGTGGAGCGGCTGCGTCGAGGCGGAGGACTTAAGAGGCGGCGGCGACCAGGTAGGCCCACAGAGGCGGCGGACCTGGGTGGAGCGGCTGCGTCGAGGCGGAGGACATAAGAGGCGGTGGTGACCAGGTAGGCCCACAGAGGCGGCGGACCTGGGTGGAGTGGCTGCGTCGAGGCGGAGGACTTAAGAGGCGGCGGCGACCAGGTAGGCCCACAGAGCCTTTTAAAGTGCGGGACGCAGTGGTTGCTGGGTATGTGATTAATTTTTACCTGTATATAAGTTGGGCAGTTCCTAAACCCGAGACACTACACTTGTAGTGTCCCCCACCCTTCCACCTCCTCTAACCTAAAGGGGGTGAGTGAATATCAGGTAAGCTCTTTTTTGTTCTAGTTTAATCCGCAAGTTAGTTAGAGGGGATGGCAGGGGAGGCAGTGAAATGTTCCTCCTGCAGAATGTTTGAGGTGAGGGACGCCGTAGGTGTCCCTGCTGATTACACCTGTGGGAAGTGCACCCATCTTCAGCTCCTCGAAAACCGTGTTAGGGAACTGGAGCTGGAGCTGGATGAACTTCGGATCATTCGGGAGGCAGAGGAGGTCATAGATAGAAGCTTCAGGGATGTAATTACGCCTAAGCATAAAGATAGATGGGTGACGGTGAGAGGGGCTAGGAGGAAGCAGTCAGTGCAGGGATCCTCTGTGGTCGTTCCCCTCAGTAACAGGTATACCGCTTTGAATACTGTTGAGGGGGACGACTTACCAGTGGTAAGCCACGGTGACCGGATCTCCGGCGCTGGCTCCGTCCCTGTGGCTCAGAAGGGAAGGGGGAGAGCAGGAGAGCAATAGTTATTGGGGACTCAATAGTCAGAGGGACAGATAGGAGGTTCTGTGGCAGCAAAAGAGACTCACGGATGGTATGTTGCCTCCCGGGTGCCAGGGTCTGTGACGTCTCGGACCGTGTTTTCAGAATCCTCAAGGGGGAGGGGGAACAATCACAAGTCGTGGTACACATCGGTACCAACGACATAGGTAGGAGAAGGGACGGGGATTTAAAACAGGAATTTAAGGAGCTAGGTTGGAAGCTGAGAGCCAGTACAAACCATGTTGTGATTTCTGGTTTGTTGCCGGTGCCACGTGCTAGCGAGTTGAGGAACAGGGAGAGAGTGCAGATAAACACGTGGCTGCAGGGATGGTGTAGGGGGGAGGGTTTCAGTTTTGTGGATAATTGGAGCACATTCTGGGGAAGGTGGGACCTGTACAAACAGGACGGTTTGCACCTGAACCAGAGGGGCACCAATATCCTGGGAGGGAAATTTGCTACGGCTCTTCGGGGGGGTTTAAACTAATTTGTCAGGGGGATGGGAAAAAGGGCTGTAGTCCAGGAGCCAGTGGTGAGTGTAGGGAGGTACTGAGGAGGGTATCAAGGTCGCAGGAATATACCGGCAGACAGGAAGATGGCTTGAAGTGTGTCTACTTCAATGCAAGGAGCATCCAGAATAAGGTAGGAGAACTTGGAGCGTGGATTGGTACTTGGGACTACGATGTGGTGGCCATCATCGGAGACATGGTTAGAACAGGGACAGGAATGGTTGTTGGAAGTTCCGGGGTATAGATGTTTCAGTAAGAGTAGGGAAGTTGGTAAGAAAGGTGGAGGAGTAGCATTGTTAATCAAGGGTAGTTTAACAGCGGCAGAAAGGCAGTTCGAGAGGGATCTGCCGTCTGAGGTAATATGGGCTGAAGTTAGAAATAGGAAAGGAGCGGTCACGTTGTTAGGAGTTTTCTACAGGCCCCCAAATAGTAATAGAGATGTGGAGGAAGAAATTGCAAAGCAGATTATGAATAGGTGTGGAGGTCACAGAGTAGTTGTCATGGGTGACTTCAACTTTCCAAATATTGATTGGAACCTTTATAGGTCAAATAGTTCGGATGGGATAGTTTTTGCACAGTGTGTGCAGGAGGGTTTCCTGACACAATATGTGGATAGGCCGACAAGAGGCGGGGCCACGTTGGATTTGGTACTGGGTAATGAACCGGGCCAAGTGTTTGATTTGTATGTGGGAGAGCACTTTGGAGATAGTGACCACAATTCGATAACCTTCACTATTGCAATGGAGAGGGATAGGGCCATACGGCAGGGCAGGGTTTATAATTGGGGGAGGGGTAATTATGATGCGATTAGGCAAGAATTAGGGAGCATAGGATGGGAACAGAAACTATCAGGGAAAGGCACAAACGAAAAGTGGAGCTTTTTCATGGAGCAATTACTGTGTGTCCTTGATAGGTATGTCCCTGTCAGGCAGGGAGGAAATGGCCGAGTGAGAGAACCATGGTTCACAAAAGAGGTTGAATGTCTAGTCAAGAGGAAAAAGGAAGTGTATGTAAGGATGAGAAAACAAGGATCAGTTGGGTCGATTGAGGGGTACAAGGTAGCAAGGAATGAGCTAAAAAAAAGAGCTTAGGAGAGCTAGGAGGGGGCATGAGAAGTCCTTGGCGGGTCGGATCAAGAAAAACCCCAAGGCTTTTTACTCTTATGTGAGCAATAAAAGAATGACCAGGGTGAGGGTAGTGCCGGTCAAGGACAGTAGTGGGAACTTGTGCATGGAGTCAGAAGAGATAGGAGAGGTGATGAATGAATACTTTTCGTCAGTGTTCACCGAGGAGAAGGGCCATGTTCATGAGGATGAGAGTGTGATAAAGGTGGATAGGCTGGAGGTGGTAGATGTTCTGAGGGAAGATGTTTTAGCAATTTTGAAGAACCTGAGGGTCGATAAGTCACCTGGGCCAGACAGGATATATCCTAGGATTCTTTGGGAGGCAAGGGAAGAGATTGCAGAGCCTCTGGCTTTGAACTTTGGGTCCTCACTGTCCACGGGGATGGTGCCAGAGGACTGGAGAGTGGCGAATGTTGTTCCTCTCTTCAAGAAAGGAAATAGGAATGACCCTGGTAATTATAGGCCGGTTAGTCTTACTTCGGTGGTTGGTAAGATAATGGAAAAGGTCCTGAGGGATAGGATTTATGACGATTTGGAAAGGGCCAACTTAATCAGGGATAGTCAACACGGATTCGTGAAGGGTAAGTCTTGCCTGACAAATTTGATTGAATTCTTTGAGGAGGTAACTAAGTGTGCAGATGAAGGTAGAGCAGTTGATGTCGTATACGTGGATTTCAGTAAGGCGTTTGATAAGGTTCCCCATGGTCGGCTCATGAAGAAAGTAAGGAGTTGTGGGATAGAGGGAAATTTGGCCGATTGGATAAGTAACTGGCTATCTCATAGAAGGCAGAGGGTGGTGGTGGATGGAAAATTTTCGGACTGGAGACCAGTTACCAGCGGTTTGCCACAGGGGTCGGTGCTGGGTCCTCTGCTGTTTGTGATTTTTATCAATGACTTGGAGGAGGGGACTGAAGGGTGGATCAGTAAATTTGCTGATGACAGCAAGATTGGTGGAGTAGTGGATGAGGTGGAGGGCTGTTGTAGGCTGCAAAGAGACATTGATAGGATGCAGAGCTGGGCCGAAAAATGGCAGATGGAATTTAACCCTGATAAGTGCGAGGTGATTCATTTTGGTAGGGCAAATTTGAATAAGGATTACAGGGTCAACGGCAGGGTTCTGAGGAACGTGGAGGAACAGAGGGATCTGGGGGTTCATATCCACAGATCTCTGAAGGTTGCCACTCAAGTGGATAGAGCAGTAAAGAAGGCCTATGGTGTGTTGGCGTTTATTAAGAGAGGGTTTGAGTTTAAGAACCGTGAGGTTATGCTGCAACTGTACAGGACCTTGGTGAGCCCACATTTGGAATATTGTGTGCAGTTCTGGTCACCTCACTATAGGAAGGACGTGGAAGCATTGGAAAGAGTGCAAAGGAGATTTACCAGGATGCTGCCTGGTTTGGGGGGGAGGTCTTATGAGGAAAGATTGAGGGAGTTGGGGCTTTTCTCTTTAGAGCGGAGGAGGATGAGAGGCGACTTAATAGAGGTTTATAAGATGATGAGGGGGATAGATAGAGTGGATGTTCAGAGACTATTTCCTCGGGTAGAGGCAGCTGTTACAAGGGGGCATAACTATAAGGTGCATGGGGGGAGATATAGAAGGGATGTCCGAGGTAGATTCTTGACTCAGTGAATGGTTGGGGTGTGGAATGGACTGCCTGCTGTGGTAGTGGAGTCGGACACTTTAGGAACTTTCAAGCGGTTATTGGATAAGCACATGGAGCACACCAGAGTGATAGGGAGTGGGATAGCTTGATCTTGGTCTCGGACAATGCTCGGCGCAACATCGAGGGCCGAAGGGCCTGTACTGTGCTGTACTGTTCTATGTTTCTATGTTTCTATGTTTCTATGACCCTTTCCTTTTTAATGTACCTTCTTTCAACATTGGAAATGTTATAAGAATGGAACTGAATGGTCACTATGCTCTTTTCATTATAGAAAACTGCAACTGCCACTTTAGGTGATGAGTTGAGGTGAATATTGAGGGGAACTTTTAAGTCCCTCTGTTCCAGGTCTATGGCTTTTTGAACATCTCGCATAATTGTTGCAATTTTGAGTAATCGTTTGGTGAAAATATGAATGATCAATTTGCCGTTTCGCACACTCCAGCTTACAGGGGGGCTGAGAGCTCGGCAAAGGATCGAGCAACATTCAGGAGTCGTAATATTGCTTACTGGTTTTTGAGAGTTTTAGGATATTGAATGGTGGCTATTTTTCTTTATAGGATTGAATTAATCCTCTACTGTTTCCAGTTATTCGTAGGCCCAGAAAATCTACCTCTTCCCTAAATGGTTGACTGTTTTTTATTTTGATTAAGTACCCGGCAGTAGTATGTCTGGATAAAACACTTTCAATGGCTTTCAAGTGCTCTTGGAGATTGCCATGTGACAGATATATATCGTCCACATAGGAATTGACGTTAGGTAGGTCTTTTCGAAGATGAATGATGTCGGCTGAAAAGAGAACGGGGCTGTTTTGAAATCCCTGGGGCAATCTGGTGCAGCAATACTGATTTTCATCGGTCCAGTCATCGCTGTTTTTGGCCAATCAGCTTGTTCGATTGGATGGGACCACAAGCCGTTTGCTAGATCAATGCAAGATTTATATTTTTCCCTTGTGAATCCCGAGAGTAGGGCTGTGGAATGTTGCTGTTGTGCTGTAAGAGGGGCCGTTACTCTATTTAAAGATGTATAATCGACCACTAATCTCCACCTCCCATCTGGTTTAGCAACACCAAACAATGGTGAATTAGCTCTGCATGCCATTTTTATAAAGACACCTTGTTCTGTTAGTTCTTTGAGGGTTGTTAAGGGATCTGTGTAAGAGTAAAAAAAAAAATTGTAATAATATAAGGGCAAATCAGTTGTAATGTTTAAGATTAGTTGAACTGCTTAAAGGACTAGAGTAAAGGTCAAACTGTCTCCCGAAGGCATGGAGACAGGGGTATAATTAGATAAAAGACCAACTTGCTTAGTCTGCAGTAAAGATAATGCAGACACTGCAGAACAAAAATGTGAATCATTGTTTTTATAATAAACTAGCCTCGAAAAGACTGAATGAAACTTGCACTCCAGGTGGCTGACCACTATTAAACAAAAGCAGAAGTAAAAAAATAAGTTTCGCTAACAGTGTCAAATTCTAATCAAGTTGTTTTTAGAGACCCTAAGACCCTTATGTTGTAATAACTGTGCAGAGCTTTGTATTTTCTGGCTTCTGGAAGTGTATAAAGAATATTGGGTGACCATTGTTAAATTGAGAAGCTGGTCATGAGACCGCAGGCTGTGACCCTTCTCCCAGAGCGCTCTGAATAATAAACTGTGATCTTTTGCTTTAAGACAGACTCGAGTGAATTAATTTTTCACCAACAATTGGTGCAGTCGGCAGGATGCTCTGGGACTGAAAGACCACCTGTACCAGTGAAACCGGACGAGAAGTCAAATTTTGTGCGTCCAGAAATTGAATCGCTTGGGACAGCGAAGAGACAGTTCCATAGCATCACGAATCAAGTGAAAGTCTGTTAGAGGTAGGAGAACACAGTTGTGTGAGTGTGGATCACGTGTACTGAGGGAACACTGTGTAGCGATAAATGTCGCGAAGGTATGAGTAATTAACTGATCGACACGGACAAGGAGGGCGCTTGTCTCACACACCTAGCCTGAGCCGGAATTAAGAGGGCGATTGGGCCCCACGTAATGGCCAGGATCAAGTAGGCGTAGAGAACCAAGTACCCTGGGATCGTGAAGTCAATTAATATATGTGTGTGTGTAATGTGACTATGTAACCACTTGAAAGTCTTTAAAGTATCAACAAAAGTCCGGGTAGAGGAACTCAGCATTTGATAAGACTGTAAGTTGGACTATATTTTGCGTCGGGGAAAGAAATAGAATTGGGACGGATGGTGCCCTTACTAATTTCTATATAGACGACCAGACGGGTTTAGTTGATAAGATGATGAAGGAGGGGTGTGACCCGCTCCAGAAGCGAAAGGTAGAAGAGAGTGGTAGAGGGTCAATAACAGTATAGACAAAAAGGCGAGAGTAATGCTAGTAAACCAATTAGTCGCATTGACTAACAAGGTACAACGACTCCACACAGAACTTGCAAGTAAAAATGAAAGAATTCTTGAATTGGAACAAGTGCTATTATTATACAAAGGAGGTTGCAAGTACGGTCACCCTCTGCGGGAATAAGGAAGAGACGTACCCCTGACAACAATTAACCAAGGGAAGATGATTAAGAAAGTGTACGAGTCACAGAACAAACCGACTTGGAAGTTATTAATATTTGTGCCGAGACAAATAAAACTCAAGATTTGCTGAGTGACAGGAACCTTAAAAAAATTTTAAATGCTGAGATCTCAGTTTTTTGGAAAGAAGTGATAAAGGTAGAAAGATTACCTGACTGTGAATGTTTACGACGTTACAGTATTTCTTTGTCTAATAGTCTGTCTTTAAAAAGTGAAAGTCATTTTTGTTTTAGCTGCACCCACTCTTTTGTACAGAGAGCTAAAAGCTGTTTAACCCTTTGAAGACCTGTCTTGAATGACAGACAAGTGTGTGTTGTTTTAAGTTTGTTAATTGTTTTACAAAAGATAAGCTTCAGCCTTGAAGTCACAGTTGACAATGTGCCTGAAAGAAAATGAATTTGAATGTTTACAAGGCATGAGTAATTGTTTCTTTCTTAATGTGGTTTCTTTCTTTTCCAAGTGATACAGGTTAGTTAAAAAAATGATCTGGATTGAATTGGAGTTAGAGGTGAATTAACCCATTAAAACCAGACTTTCATTGTGGCCACGGTGAAATTCTGGTTGGTGTAAATTTGTGTAGACCGCATTGAATAAGATTGTGCACCCAAAATTGAAACAAAACTTCAAACTACAATGTAAGTTATGCTGGTGTGTAAAAACTAGGAAGAAAAACAAAAAGTTTGTTTGACAAAAGACTAAGTTTCAGTATAAGATTTAACCTTGGAGTTGCGGTTGCTATGGGGGAATCCTCCGAAGCAATTTGTTTAAATGTGAAAAACTAATTTTTCTCCAGTTGTAAGCAACAACTTTAGTATGGCTGAACGAAATTTAAAGATATTGGACATTATTAAATTTAAGTGTCTTAATTTTATGTTAGTATTTCCCCACAGTGATGGAAGGAAAATTAAGATTTGATAAATTAACCCCTTGGGCTCTTAAACAGAACTATATCAGATAGCCGAAAAGCAAAGTGGGAAACAATCCTGTGACCAAGAGATGGATCAGTATTAATACAAAAACATACTGGAATAAACCCAGCATCTGGAATATTAACGGAAGGAGTTATATGACATCCACTGGAAAGTTGTAAAACATGGAAAGCTAATAGAAAGGTTAGTTAAGGCGACACAATCACCTTTAGAAACGGCGGTAATTAAAATAAAGGCCCACACGAAGATAGACATGGACTCATAGGAGCCTCAGGATCAGGCTCCCATAGGAAATCGGTACGCAGATTTGGCCACAAAGCTAGCCGCAGAGGAACATAAACCAGAAGCTGCGTTTAAACACGAGATAAATATGGTCATGACAGCCAGTGGGGTGCAGGAAGTGAATATAGTGGAGGTACAAGAAGATACTAGTAAAGAGGGAAAGGAGAGACGGAAAAAATCTGGCGCACAATTACGAGATAGAATTTGGAGATGGCGCCCACAAAACCAGGTGGTGGCACCGGAATGTTGTAGACAACACCTGATGGGGCTGTACCATGGTGTAACACATACCGGCAGAAGTAACATGTTGCCCCTACTGACACAGCACTGGTGGTGGCCAAAGATGGGTCGAGAGGTGGCAAAGTATTGTCACCGTTATATAATATGCACTAAGAATAATGTTGGACAGAGATGCAGAGTTAGAGTAGCAAACCAACTGTGATGACAGGGGATATCGTCTTACACACTCGGCATACACTGGTAGAGATGTTAAATACCGGGAAACTACGGTCAGTTTCCAAGATGCGGGGAGCTCGTTGGGAAGCAGTCCTACTGCCGAGAGACCAGACAGTTAAGATAATTCGGGATACAGGGGAAAACCCCGCGGAAGGCATCCTGAGTGAGGGAAGCCCCCATCAGTGCTCAGAGACGGAGGGGGAACTAGACAAAACCCTCGTGCTGGACGAACCGCTGGAGGAAGCTCAGATGAAATTGTACGTAGACGGGTCAAGGAAATATGTAGAGGGATCTCCCCGGACAGGATGGGCAGTAATAAATGATCAGTTGGAAACAGAAATGTCGGGAAGGTTAGACGGAGGCTTGTCGGCACAAGTAGCCGAGATAGTAGCGTTAACAAATGAGCTAGAATTAGCAAGGGGAAAGACAGTAAACATCGACACGGATAGTAGATATGCAGTCGGAGTGGTACACGATTACATGACAGCTTGTGGGAGAAGGGGGTTTGTGACAAACGGAGGGGATCACATAAAACACCAGCAGCGAATAAGAACATAAGAACAAAATAAATAGGAGCAGGAGTAGACCAATCGGCCCCTCGAGCCTGCTCCGCCATTCAATGAGATCATGGCTGATCTGATCCAACCTCAACTCTAAAGAACACAAGAAGTAGGAGCAGGACCAGGCAACTCGGCCCCTGGGCCCGCTCCGCCACCCACAGGGCCTTGACCGATCCGAACTCAAACTCATGTCCAATTTCCTGCCCGCTCCCCGTAACCCCTACTTCCCTTTACTTCCAGGAAACGGTCTATTTCTGTTTTAAATTTATTTAATGAAGTATCTTCCACAGCTTCCTGGGGTAGCAAATTCCACAGACCCACTACCCTCTGAGTGAAAAAGTTTCTCCTCATCTCAGTTTTGAAAGAGCAGCCCCTTATTCTAAGATTCTGTCTCCGAGTTCTAGTTTCACCCAACATTGGGAACATCCTCACCACGTCCACCCGATCAAACCCCTTCACAATCTTATATGTTTCAATAAGATCGCCTCTCATTCTTCTGAACTCCAATGAGTAGAGTCCCAATCTACTCAACCTCTCCTCGTATGTCCACCCCCTCATCCCCGGAATTAACCGAGTGAACCTTCTTTGTACTGCCTCGAGAGCAAGTATGTCTTTTCTTAACTATGGACATCAAAAATGAATAGAGGCCCTCTTGGAAGCCACAAAAGCCCCAGCACAAGCTGCAGTAATAAAAATCAAAGCGCACCAGAAAATAGAGAATCAGGAGCAAAAAGGGAGCCTGGCCGCTGATCTAGCAACACAGCGAGCTCTTGAACAAGAAATGGTTGAAGGGAACGTAGCTGGTGCACAGATGGAGGAAATAGATATCAGTAAATTGCATGCAGACGTCCAGAAGACGAAAGACAGGAATGGTACCGTGTAGGGGGCAGACCATTTGAAGAAGCAATATGGCGAAAGAATGGAAAGGTGATAGACCCCGCGTACATCAGACAGATACTTTTAGAACTACATCATGGAAGCGCCCATACAGGAAGGGGTTCAATAAAACAGAAATTCCACATCCCATACCATCCTCAAAGTTCTGGAATGGTAGAAAGAATGAATCCCACCTTAAAAACAGCGGTAGCCAAAGCATTGTGGGGAAAAACAGCAAAGGTGGGTGGATATGCTACCACAGTATTAATGAAACTAAGAGCCACCCCAAATCGAATCACGGGTCTGTCACCATATGAGCAAATGACGGGGAGGGCAATGCAGCTCCCCCATGGTAGAATGACTGGAGGACAAGATGTGGGTCCCCTAAAGGATAAAATCCGCAGATATGTCCTGGAAATGAGTAACCAATTAAAATAAATGAAACAGCAAACTGGGGAAAGACAGGAAGAAAGAGATAAAGATTTGGAATTGACCGCATTTCCATATATCGCTCCAGCGGGGACCAAGGTAATGGTTAAGAATCTACCAGGAAAACCCGGGTTCGCCCCAAAAATGGTCGGGACCATATCAGATTTTAATTAGTGGGCATACGTGTGTTTGCATTAATATAAAGGGCATGGGACGATGGGAGCACTGGACACAGCTGAAAGCCTATGACCCTTTACCAATTTAAGAATGGCTACATCAGAACAAGTACCTTTTGTAGAAAGTGAAGAATATGCTAGACAATATGACGAATGGGAATGGACGCTGACACAAACACTGGTTTGGATAATATGTATTATTTTGATAGGATATACCTTGGGATATATCCTGAAATATGTATGGGAACGGTCCCATCAACTCCAACCGGTCGATCCGAAGGAGAGAATCCAAATGATTATGATCAAGGAACCAGCTTAATAACAATATTCTATTCACCCCCACAGGAAAAGAGAATTTACAAGCAACAAAGTGGTTAGGTTGGCGATACAGCCTTTGGGACATTGTTAACATAAAGTGATAAGATGAACGTGTTACGTGATATCATGTGTAGTTTGCTTGTTTGTGTAAACATAATATGTAGCCTCGAGAGGACTCATCAAGAGCACCCCCACGGGCCAAAAGAGAGTTACGGGTAAATTGGCAAGGGAATCCATTAACATGGCCTTTGACTAGGTGTTGGCAGAAAAAGGGGGAACCTGTGCACTAATCGGTACAGAATGTTATACCTACATACCAGACAGCTCAGAAGAAATAACTAACTTGGCAGAACACATACAGGAAGAAGTAAAACAAGTTAAAACAACCTCCGGCATCCACCCTTTGGGGCTGGACAACTGGATGGTTGGGATCACTCGGGACATCAGTAGTACAAGGATTGCTTTTGTTCTTTGTTATAATATTCATGATGTATGGCTTGGTTTTATTGTTGAAATGTTGCTGCGCCCAAATGGCAAAAGGTATTGTTCCAGCCGCACCAGTAGGCCAGGTGTATCGTAACATAAAAGATAGATCTCTGTTTATCTAAGAAAGGAAAATGCTTACGCGCGGGTAATGTTTGTATTAATGCATGTGTAAAACTTTAGAGATAGAGTAGAATGGGGACAAATCATTGGTTGCGGCATATGACACAAGAAGAAACAGACCAACAGATGAAGAAGGGAACAACTTTCATGACAAGTCAGGCGAAGGACGGAGGATAGAGAAAAAAAAATGGAAGAGGAGCGGAAGAACCTAACCTAAATGGGACGAATAACTCAACAGTCATGATTTGACTGGACTGTGCAGCTCAACCTCTTCCGGGGTGTCTTTCTCTCTCGTTCTCCCGAGCGCGTTCTCATTTACATTGGACTGCGAAACAACAATAACATCGTCAAATGATCTCTTCAAAAGAGCATAAGAAACTGTGTGCCGCCGTTATAACCATGGTATGATGGTCCCCAGGACAAATCAAGCTTTTGCCAGGGACCAATAGGAGGGAGTGTAAGAGTTAAAGAAATATATATAATGCAGACACTGCAGAACAAAAATGTGAATCGTTGTTTTTCTTTAAAGTAACCTCAAATAGGTGTAAGAATGAAACCTCGCAGCGCAGATGGCTGAAAAAAGCAGAAGTAGGGGATAAGTTTTGCTTACATTGTAAAATTCTGATTAACTTATTTTTAGACAACCTAAGGGTCACTCATGATGTAACCCTAACCCTAACTGTGCTGAGGTTTGTATTTTCTGGCTTTTGGAAGTGTATAAAGAAGCTTGGGTGACCATTGTTAAGTTGAGAAGCTGGTCATGAGACCGCAGGCTATGAGGCTTCTCCCAGAGCGCTCTGAATTCTCCCGGAGCGCTCTCAATAATAAACTGTGATCTTTTGCTTCATGACAGACTCGAGTGAATTAATTTTTCACCAACACAACCCCCCCCCCCCCCGTATCTCTTCCCCAAAACCTTGAATCTCTGTCCCTTAGTACTATTACCATCAACTTGGGGGAACAGCCTTTCCCCATCTAGCCTTTCCAAACTTGTCATAATCTTGCAGACCTCGACCACAACACCCCGCAACCTCCTTTGCTCTAATCAAAACAAATTCAGCTTCTCCAACCTTTCCGTGCAGCTAAAATCCCCCATCCCTGGAACTATTCTAGTACATCTCCTCTGCACCCTCTCAAGGGCCTTCACATTCTTCCTAAAGTGTGGTGATCAGAGCTGGACGCAATACTCCCGTTGAAGCCTAACCAGCGTTTTATAAACGTTCAGCATAATTTCTCTACTTTTGTACTCAATATATCTATTTATGAAGCCCACGATCACATATGCTTTGGTAACCATCCTCCCAATATGTCCTGCCACCTTCAGGGAACTATGCACATTAACTCCCAGGCCCCTCTGTCCTGCACACTCTTGAAAACTGTGCCATTAAATGTATATTGCCTCTCCCTGTTCCTTAGAATCATAGAATCATAGAAAGTTACAGCACGGAAGGAGGTCATTTCGGCCCATCGTGACCACGCCGGCCACCAAAGAGCTATCCAGCCTAATCCCACTTCCCACTCTTGGTCCGTAGGCCTGCCGGATACAGCATCCCAAGTGCACATCCAGGCACATTTTAAAAGTGGTTATGGTTTCTACCTCGACCACCCTTTCAGGCAGTGAGTTCCAGACCGCCACAACCCGCTGGGTGAATGCAGTTCCCCTCAAATCCCCTCGAAACCTTCCACCAATTACTTTAAATATGTGCCCCTGTTTTTTGACCCCTCTGCTAAGGGAAATAGGCCATTTCTATCCACTTTATTTAGTCCGCTCATAATGTTATACACCCCAGTAAGGTCTCCACTCAGCCTCTTCTGTTTCAAGGAAAACAAATTCAGTCTATCCAGTCTTTCCACATAGCTAAGATTCACTACTCCCGGCAACATCCTTGTAAATCTGCTCTGTAGCCTCTCTAGTGCAATCACATCTTTCCTGTAATGTGGTGAATAGAACTGCACGCAGTGCTCTAGCTGAGGCCTAACTAGTGTTTTATACAGTTGAAGCATAAACCCCCCTGCTCTTGTATTCTATGCCACGGCTAATAAAGGCAAGCATTCCGTATGTCTTCTTATCCTCCTTATCTACCTGGCCTGCGACCTTCAGGGATCTGTGGACATGCACTCCAAGTTCCTTTTGTTCCTCTACAGTACTCAGTGTTCTACCATTTAATGTGTATTCCCTTTACTTGTTAGCCCTCCCAAATGCATTAACTCACACTTCACCGGATTGAATTCCATTTGCCACTGTTCTGCCCACCTGACTAATTTATTGATATCTTCCTGCAGTTTACAGCTTCCTTCTTCAATATCAACCACACAGCCGATTTTAGTATCATCTGCAAACTTCTTATTCATACTCCCTATATTCAAGTCTAGATCATTGATATATACCACAAAAAGCAAGGGGCGTAGTAGTGAGCACTGCGGAACCCCACTGGAAACAGCCTTCCAGTCACAAAAACACCCATTAACCATTACCCTCTGCTTCCTGCCTCTGAGCCAGTTTTGAATCCAACTTGAAATTTTGCACTGGATCCCATGGGCGTTTATCTTCGTGACCAGTCTGCCATGTGGAACCTTATCAAAAGCCTTGCTAAAGTCCATATACACTACAACAAACGCACAACCCTCACCAATGCTATATTTTACCTCCTCAAAAAATTCAATAAATTTTGACAGACACGAACTTCCCTTAACAAATCCGTGCTGACTAACCTTGATTAATCCGTGTCTTTCTAAATGAAGATTTATCCTGTCGTTCAGAATTCTTTCCAATAATTTTCTCACCACGGAGGTTAGGCTGACTGGCCTGTAATTACTCGGTTTACCCTTTTCTCCCATTTTATAAAAGGGTGCCACATTAGCAGTTCTCCAGTCCTCCGGCACCGCACCTGAAGCCAGAGAGGATTGGAAAATGATGGCCAGGGCCTCTGCTATTTCCTCTTTTGCTTCGCTTTACAGCCTGGGATATATTACATCAGGGCCTGGGGATGTATCCATTTTTAAAGCTGCTAAACTCCTTAATACTTCCTCTCTCGCTATGTTTATATCATTTAATATTTCACACTCCTGCACCCTGATTGCAATGGCTACATCGGCCCACTTCTTTGTCAAAATAGACGCAAACTCTCCATTAAGAACCCTACGGACGTCTCCCACCTCCACACACAGATTACCCCCATGACCTCAAATAGGCCTTACCCTTTCATTAGTTATCCTCGTATCTGAATATATTTATCAAACATCTTTGGGTTTTCCTTGATTTTACTTGCCAAGAATTTTTCAGGCTCTCTCTTTGCTTTCCTAATATCCTTTTTAGTTGCACCCCTGCACTTTCTGTACTCCTCTAAATATTCTGGAGTATTTAGCACTCGGTATCAGTCATACGCCTCTCTATTTTTTCTTCATCCTACCCTGTATGTCCCTAGACATCGAGGGGGCTCTACATTTGTTAGACCCACCTTTTTTCTTTAAGGGCACATACTTGGTCTTAACTCTCCGTATCTCCTTGAATTCCTCCCACTGCTCTGACACTTCAAGTAGCTGTTACCAGTCCACTATGGCTAAATCCCCTCTGAGCTTAGCAAAATTTGCTATTCCCCAATTTAGAATTGTTATTCCTGGTCTAACTTTGTCCGTTTCCATAACTAACTTAAATCTAACTGAATTATGATCACTAGCACCAAAATGCTTCCCCACTGATACGCCTCCTACCTTCCCAGCTTCATTCCATAAAACTAAGTCCAGAAACGCCCCCTCCCTTGTTGGGCTTGCTACATACTGCCTAATAAAGTTCTCCTGGACATTTTCGGTATCTGCACCCGCTATACCATTCACACTAATTTTATCCCAGTTAATATTGCGGTAGTTGAAATCCCCTACTATTACTGGCCTATAGTTTTTGCACATCTCAGAAATTTGTCTACATATTTTCTCTTCCATCTCCCTCTCACAGTTTTGGGGTCTGTAGTACACTCCCACCAGTGTGATCGCCCCTTTTTTGTTTTTCAATTCGACCCATATGGCCTCCTATAATAATCCCTCCAACATATCATCCCTCCTCACAGCTGTAATAGATTATTTAATCAATACTGCGACCCCTCACTCCTTTGTTACCTCCATCTCTATCTCGTCTGAAAATCCTGTAACCAGGAATGTTGAGCTGCCATACCTGTCCCTCTTTCAGCCACGTCTCTGTAATAGCTATAATATCCTAGCCCCAAGTATCTACCTGTGCCCTCAGCTCATCTGCCTTGTCCGCTGTACTTATTGCATTGAAGTCTGTACCATTGAGTACAGGCAAGCCTCCTGGTTGATTACTATCTCGCCCTTGATTCCTCTGTCCTTCCAATTTAATTTCTACGTTTTTGTTTTCCAATTCCAGTTTTTCTTCCCTCCCTACTGACTCTATTGTTAGGTACCCATCCCCCTGCCAAGCTAGTTTAAACCCTCCTCAACAGCACGAGCAAACCCTCCCGCGAGGATATTGCTCCCATTCCCGTTGAGATGCAACACATCTGGCTTGTAGACCTCCCCCAGAAACGCTTAGAATTCCTCGGGAATCTAAAGCCCTCCATCCTAAACCATCTCTCCAGCCGCGCATTCATCTGCTCTATCTTCCTATTTCTGTACTCACTGGCACGTGGCACTGGTAGTAATCCGGAGATTACTACCTTTGAGAACCTGTTTTTTAATCTCTTTCCGAGCTCCCTAAACTCTGCCTGCAGGACCTCATCCCTCTTTCTACCTATGGCGTTGGTTCCGAAACGGACCACGACCTCTGGCTGTTCACCCTTCTCCCTCAGAAGAATGCACTGCAGCCGTTCAGTGATATCATTGACTCTGGATCAGGGAGGCACAATACCATCCTGGAGTCACGTCTGCGGCTGCAGAAACGCCTGTCTGCTCCCTTAACTATTGAATCCCAGTCTTTCTAGTACATCCTGTCTATCAATTTCACCCCTTCCATTGCTTCTACCTTTTCTACTTCTACCGATATTTTTCAGCATACACTTCCTAAGTAAACACCGATACAAAGTACGCATTGAGTATTCTAGCCTTGCCCTGCGCCTCTAAGCATATATCACCTTCTTTGTCCCTTATAGGCCTCATCACCGCCTCTTACTACCCACTTACTGTTTACATGCCGGGACAAGATTTTTGGGTTCCATTTTATGTTAACCACCATTCTACTCTCATATTCTCTCTATGCCAATCTTCTTTTCATCTTCACATCCCCTCTCAACGTATTGTATTTGGTCTGGTTCTTCCTTGAAGTATTCATCTGACATGCCTCATACACCCTTTTTTATTTCATCATCTTCTCTATGTCCCCCGTCATCCACGGAGCCCTCACATTTATTTCCCTTACCCTTCCCTCTTGTTGGAATGTACCTAATCTGTACTTGGAATATCTCCTCCTTAAAGATCACTCATTGTTCCTCGTTTTTCCTGTCAGTCTCAGGCTCCATTTAACCCTGGCTAGATCCTTTCACAGCCCATTGAAGTTAGCCCTATTCAAGTTAAGAAGTTCCACTGTAAATTGTTCCTTTCTCCTCTCCATTGCTAATCTAAATGTTATGATACGATGATCACTCGTACCCAAGTGTTCTCCCACAGACAGTTGGTCGAACTGGCCCACCTCATTCCCCAGCACCAGATCCAGCAATGTCTCCTTCCTATTTGGGCCAAGAACTTATTGGTTAAGGAAATTCTCCTGAATACATTTCAGAAATTTCTCCCCCGCCTTTCCATTTACCCTAGCATTATCCCAATCGATATTTGCGTAGTTAAAGTCCCCAATATCACCACTCTATAGCTTTTGCATATCACTGCGATTTCCATGCAGATTTGCTCCTCTACCCCCATCTCACTATTTGGAGGCTATAGAATACCCCCAATAGCGTGTTCATACCCTTTTTCTCGTCAACTCTAACCAAATGGATGCTGTCCTTGTTCCCTCAAGAACATCCTCCCTTTCCAACACTACAATGTCTTCCTTAATCAGAAATGAGAAGTCGCACAACACCAGGTTATAGTCCAACAGTTTTATTTGAAATTACTAGTCCAACACCGGCATCTCCGCATCATGTTCCTTAATCAGCACTGCTATACCCCATCTCCCTTTTTTCCTTCTCTATCTTTAATGAAAACCTTGTACCCATAAATATTAAGGGCCCAGTCCTCACCGTTTTTAAGCCACGTTCATGTTATTGCCACAACATCATATTACCACACAACTAATTGTGCTTGTAGCTCACCAACATTATTCACCTCACTTTGTGCATTTACGTCCATGCATTCTAAACCCATTTTTTGCATTCTTCGTAGTCTTTCTTAGCCAGCTCGTATATAATATGGTATTACTACCGCCTCCAGTAATATCTTCCCTGCTTCTATCCAACACACTCACTCTGTTATGAAGCTTTTTCCTCTTTTCTACTCCTATATGCTGTTGTCCATCCCCCTGCCAAGTTAGTTTAAACCCTCCCCAAAAGCACTAGCAAGCGTACCCAGAGAATAATGGTTCCAGCTCTGTTGAGGTGTAACCCGTCCGGCTTGTACAGGTCCCAAGTTCCCCAGAAACGGCCCCAATGCCTCAGGAACCTAAAGCCCTCGACCTGCACCATCTCTCCAGCCACGCATTCATCTGTTACATCCTCCGATTCCTGTACTCACTATCACGTGGTACCGAGATTAATCCGGAGATTATTACCTTTAAGGTCTTGCTTTTTAATCTCTCTTCTAGCTATCTAAGCTCTGCCTGCAGCACCTCATCGCTCTTTCTGCCTATTTCGTGGGTACGGATATGGACAAAGACCTCTGGCTGTTTACACTCCCCCCTCAGCGTGTCCTGCAGCCGCTCAATTGCATCATTGACAATGGCACCAGGGCGGCAAAATACCATCCTGGAGTCATGTCTAAGACAGCAGAAATGCCTGTGTCCTCCACTAACTATCTAATCCCCTACCACCATTGCTCTTCCACTCTTTTTCCTCCCTCCTGTGCAGCTGAGGCACCCGTGGTGCCGTGGACTTGGCTCTGGCTGCACTCCCCAGAGGAACCATTGCCCTCACCAGTATCCAGAACTGAATACAGGCTAGCGAGCGAGGGGACACCTGCACTAACTGCCTGGTCGTTATCTTCTGTCTGGCGGTCACCCATTCCCTCTCTGCCTGCATACTCTTAAGCTGCGGGGTGACCACCTGTGGAAACGTGCTATCCACATAACTCTCAGCCTCGCGGATGCACTGCAGTGACTGATGGGGCCGCTCAAGCTCCAAAACCTGGAACTCGAGTTGCTGTAGCTGGCGACACTTCCCACATATGTGGTCGTCTAGGTTACGCAGAGGGTCCGGGACTTCCCACATTGCACAGGATGTGCACTCCACGGGACCGAGCTGCCCTGCCATGCCTCTATTTGATAGACTACGAACTAACCCAGCAGAAATAAACTGAAAATTTAACAAAAAACACACTACTCACCAATCAGCTCTTTCCCTCCATTTAATAGGCTATTAACTAACTTCGCAGAAATAAACTGATGAACTTAAAAAATACACTCACGAGCTACTCACCAATCAGCTCTTTCCCTCCATTTAATAGGCTATTCACTAACCTAGCAGAAATAAACTGAAAATTTTACAATAAAACACTCCCCAGCTACTCACCAATCAGCTCTTTCCCTCCATTTAATAGGCTATTAACTAACCTAGCAGAAATAAACTGAAAATTTTACAATAAAACACTCACGAGCTACTCACCAATCAGCTCTTTCCCTCCATTTAATAGGCTATTCACTAACCTAGCAGAAATAAACTGAAAATTTTACAATAAAACACTCCCCAGCTACTCACCAATCAGCTCTTTCCCTCCATTTAATAGGCTATTAACTAACTTAGCAGAAATAAACTTATGCACTTAAATAAATACACTCACGAGCTACTCACAAATCAGATCCTTCCATTGTGCCGATGTCACTTTTTTTTACCCTGAGGTCACTTTTTCAAAAGCTGCCTTTGTTGAGTTGCTGCCGCTTCTTTTATCTGCTCTGCTTTCGCTGGGCTCCCTCCAGGTCCGCTCCTTCCGGTCCCAGTCAAGGCAGTGTTTGAAGGATGGGAAACTCAAATGTTTTTCAGGATTAAGAGCTTTTTTCTGTTACTTTCACGTTACACAGTTTTTAATTTGAAATTATTATTTGATATCGGAACAATGTTGAAGGGATGTGGACATTGTTTCTAGAATAGCTATTTTACTCAGTCTGAGAAACCGCCCAGCGAGGGGCTCGCACCCACTCGAGGTGAGTCTCTGCGGCCGTCAGCTCAGTTGGTTAGAGGTGGTGCAAATAAAACATTTACAAAAAACATACACAATGTCAGGTGACATAATTTTCAATAACATCCATTGCACCTTTATTTGGCTCTCTTCGGTTTGCAGATAAACGTTCAACTGGCGGCCTGTTCCCGTTACTCTTCAATAGCAGTAACAGACAGACAGAGCGTGTCTGACCGCCCCGAAATGTGCAAAAGGCATCAGTTTAGGACAAATGCATCAAATCCGATGGTCACCCGGCACCGAGAGAAACAAAAAACCACAGGAAAGGGCAGAATCCGATAGAGAAATCAAAGCTAAATAAGGAACTATATAAATATTTCCCATTCTTGACGTTTCTCTATTCAAACCTAACCCTTCAGTGCCGGATAAAGAACTTCAGTGAAAATCGTCCAGTTCAAGAATCGGACCAAAGAGACAGGAAATAACTCAAAACTGCCGAAACGCGGGAATGAAGCAGTGACCACTTACATTTTTATTTTATGCTCTCCCAACTGAGCTATTTCCGCCTCACAGTAATAGGTGCTTTGCGTCATTCATTTGAAAGAAAAATATAATCCCGGATGGAATTGCCCCAAACATGCAACACCAGCAGAAAAGTGTACAGAAAGAAATAAAGACTGGGACGGCAGGGAATGTCTTTCAAAAAAGTAAAATGAGGATTTTCCAACCGAATCTGGTGAAGTGAAACCAATATTGTTGAATGGCAATATTTCGTGTAGCGACTGATCTGCTTTTCATTGTATTAGAAAGCGGGATTGGATGGACAGAAGCGGTACATTGTTTCAGAAAGCGTGATTGGATGGACAGACGCGGTACATTGTATTAGAAAGCGGGATTGGATGGACAGAAGCTGTACATTGTATAAGAAAGCGGGATTGGATGGACAGACGCGGTACATTGTATAAGAAAGCGGGATTGGATGGACAGAAGCGGTACATTGTATAAGAAAGTGGGATTGGATGGACAGAAGCTGTACATTGTATTAGAAAGCGGGATTGGATGGACAGAAGCGGTACATTGTATAAGAAAGTGGGATTGGATGGACAGAAGCGGTACATTGTATAAGAAAGCGTAATTGGATGGACAGAAACGGTACATTGTATAAGAAAGCGGGATTGGATGGACAGAAACGGTTCATTGTATAAGAAAGCGGGATTGGATGGTCAGAAGCGGTACATTGTATAAGAAAGCGGGATTGGATGGACAGAAGCGGTACATTGTATAAGAAAGCGGGATTGGATGGACAGAAGTGGTACATTGTATTAGAAAGCGGGATTGGATGGACAGAAGCGGTGCATTGTGAAAGAAAGCGGGATTGGATGGACAGAAGCTGTACATTGTATTAGAAAGCGGGATTGGATGGACAGAAGCGGTACATTGTGTAAGAAAGCGGGATTGGATGGACAGAAGCGGTACATTGTATAAGAAAGCGGGATTGGATGGACACAAGCGGTACATTGTATTAGAAAGTGGGATTGGATGGATAGAAGCGCGACATTGTATAAAAAAGCGGGATTGGATGGACAGAAGCGGTACATTGTATAACAAAGCGGGATTGGATGGACAGAAGCTGTACATTGTATAAGAAAGCGGGATTGGATGGATAGAAGCGCGACATTGTATAAGAAAGCGGGATTGGATGGACAGAAGCGGTACATTGTATAAGAAAGCGGGATTGGATGGACAGAAGCGGTACATTGTATAAAAAAGCGGGATTGGATGGACAGAAGCGGTACATTGTATAAGAAAGCGGGATTGGATGGACAGAAGCGGTACATTGTATAAAAAAGCGGGATTGGATGGACAGAAGCGACACATGGTATAAGAAAGTGGGATCGGATGGACAGAAGCTGTACATTGTATAAGAAAGCGGGATTGGATGGACAGCAGCGATACATTGTATAAGAAAGCGGGATTGGATGGACAGAAGCGGTACATTGTATAAGAAAGCGGGATTGGATGGACAGAAGCGGTACATTGTATAAGAAAGCGGGATTGGATGGACAGCAGCGATACATTGTATAAGAAAGCGGGATTGGATGGACAGAAGCGGTACATTGTATTAGAAAGCGGGATTGGATGGACAGAAGCGGTACATTGTATAAGAAAGCGGGATTGGATGGACAGAAGCTGTACATTGTATAAGAAAGCGGGATTGGATGGACAGAAGCGGTACATTGTATTAGAAAGCGGGATTGGATGGACAGAAGCGGTACATTGTATAAGAAAGCAGGATTGGATGGACAGAAGCTGTACATTGTATAAGAAAGCGGGATTGGATGGACAGAAGCGGTACATTGTATAAGAAAGCGGGATTGGATGGACAGAAGCGGTACATTGTATTAGAAAGCGGGATTGGATGGACAGAATCGGTACATTGTATAAGAAAGCAGGATTGGCTGGACAGAAGCGGTACATTGTATAAGAAAGCGGGATTGGATGGACAGAAGCGGTACATTGTATAAGAAATCGTGATTGGATGGACAGCAGCGGTACATTTTATAAGAAAGTGGGATTGGATGGACAGAAGCTGTACATTGTATAAGAAAGCGGGATTGGATGGACAGAAGCGGTACATTGTATAAGAAAGCGGGATTGGATGGACAGAAGCGGTATATTTTATAAGAAAGCGGGATTGGATGGACAGAAGCGGTATATTGTATAAGAAAGCGGGATTGGATGGACAGAAGCGGTACATTGTATAAGAAAGCGGGATTGGATGGACAGAAGCGGTATATTGTATAAGAAAGCGGGATTGGTTGGACAGAAGCGGTACATTGTATAAGAAAGCGGGATTGGATGGACAGAAGCGGTACATTGTATAAGAAAGCGGGATTGGTTGGACAGAAGCTGTACATTGTATTAGAAAGCGGGATTGGATGGACAGAAGCGGTACTTTGTTTCTGAAAGCGGGATTGGATGGACAGAAGCTGCACATTGTATTAGAAAGCGGGATTGGATGGACAGAAGCTGTATATTGTATTAGAAAGCGGGATTGGATGGACAGAAGCTGTACATTGTATAAGAAAGCGGGATTGGATGGACAGAAGCTGCACATTGTATTAGAAAGCGGGATTGGATGGACAGAAGCTGTACATTGTATAAGAAAGCGGGATTGGATGGACAGAAGCTGCACATTGTATTAGAAAGCGGGGTTCGATGGACAGAAGAGGGACATTGTATAAGAAAGCGAGATTGGATGGACAGAAGCTGTACATTGTATAAGAAAGCGGGATTGGATGGACAGAAGCTGTACATTGTATAAGAAAGCGGGATTGGATGGACAGAAGCGGTACATTGTATAAGAAAGCGAGATTGGATGGACAGGAACTGCACATTGTATAAGAAAGCGGGATGGATGGACAGAAGCTGTACATTGTATAAGAAAGCGGGATTGGATGGACAGAAGCTGCACATTGTATTAGAAAGCGGGATTGGATGGACAGAAGCGGTACATTGTATAAGAAAGCGGGATTGGATGGACAGAAGCGGTACATTGTATAAGAAAGCGGGATTGGATGGACAGAAGCGGTATATTGTATAAGAAAGCGGGATTGGTTGGACAGAAGCTGTACATTGTATTAGAAAGCGGGATTGGATGGACAGAAGCGGTACTTTGTTTCTGAAAGCGGGATTGGATGGACAGAAGCTGCACATTGTATTAGAAAGCGGGATTGGATGGACAGAAGCTGTACATTGTATCAGAAAGCGGGATTGGATGGACAGAAGCGGTACATTGTAACAGAAAGCGGGATTGGATGGACAGAAGCGGTAAATTGTATAAAAAAGCGGGATTGGATGGACAGAAGCGGTACATTGTATAAGAAAGCGGGATTGGATGTACAGAAGCGATACATTGTATAAAAAAGCGGGATTGGATGGACAGAAGCGGTACATTGTATAAGAAAGCGGGATTGGATGGACAGAAGCGGTACATTGTATCAGAAAGCGGGTTTGGATGGACAGAAGCGGTACATTGTATTAGAAAGCGGGATTGGATGGACAGAAGCTGCACATTGTATAAGAAAATGGATTGGATGGACAGAAGCGGTACATTGTTTAAGAAAGTGGGATTGGATGGACAGAAGCGGTACATTGTATCAGAAAGCGGGATTGGATGTACAGAAGCGAGACATTGTATAAGAAAGCGGGTTGGATGGACAGAAGCTGTACATTGTATAAGAAAGCGGGATTGGATGGACAGAAGCGGTACATTGTATAAGAAAGCGGGATTGGATGGACAGAAGCGGTACATTGTATAAGAAAACGGGATTGGATGGACAGAAGCTGTACATTGTATAAGAAAGCGGGATTGGATGGACAAAAGCTGTACATTGTATAAGAAAGCGGGATTGGATGGATAGAAGCGGTATATTGTATAAGAAAGCGGGATTGGATGGACAGAAGCGGTACATTGTATAAGAAAGCGGGATTGGATGGACAGAAGCGGTACATTGTATAAGAAAGCGGGATTGGATGGACAGAAGTGCGACATTGTATAAGAAAGCGGGATTGGATGGACAGAAGCTGTACATTGTATTAGAAAGCGGGATTGGATGGACAGAAGCGGTACATTGTATAAAAAAGCGGGATTGGATGGACAGAAGCGGTACATTATATTAGAAAGCGGGATTGGATGGACAGAAGCGGCACATTGTATAAGAAAGCGGGATTGGATGGACAGAAGCTGTACATTGTATAAGAAAGCGGGATTGGATGGACAGAAGCGGTACATTGTATTAGAAAGCGGGATTGGATGGACAGAAGCGGTACATTGTATAAGAAAGCGGGATTGGATGGACAGAAGCGGTACATTGTATAAGAAAGCGGGATTGGATGGAAAGAAGTGGTACAATGTATAAGAAAGCGGGATTGGATGGACAGAAGCGGTACAATGTATAAGAAAGCGGGATTGGATGGACAGAAGCGGTACAATGTATAAGAAAGCGGGATTGGATGGACAGAAGCGGTACAATGTATAAGAAAGCGGGATTGGATGGACAGAAGCGATACATTGTATAAGAAAGTGGGATTGGATGGACAGAAGCGCGACATTGTATTAGAAAGCGGGATTGGATGGACAGAAGCGGTACATTGTATTAGAAAGCGGGATTGGATGGACAGAAGTGGTACATTGTATTAGAAAGCGGGATTGGATGGACAGAAGCTGTACATTGTGTAAGAAAGCGGGGTTGGATGGACAAAAGCGGAACATTGTATTAGAAAGAAGGATTGGATGGACAGAAGCGGTACCTTGTATAAGAAAGCGGGATTCGATTTACAGATGCGGTACATTGTAAACGAAAGCGAGATTGGATGGACAGAAGCTGTACATTGTATAAGAAAGCGGGATTGGATGGACAGAAGCTGTACATTGTATAGGAAAGCGGGATTGGATGGACAGAAGCTGTACATTGTATTAGAAAGCGGGATTGGATGGACAGAAGCGGTACATTGTATAAGAAAGCGGGATTGGATGGACAGAAGCTGTACATTGTGTAAGAAAGCGGTTTTGGATGGACAGAAGCGGTACATTGTATTAGAAAGCAGGATTGGATGGACAGAAGCGGTACATTGTATAAGAAAGCGGGATTCGATTTACAGATGCGGTACATTGTATTAGAAAGCGGGATTTGATGGACAGAAGTGATACATTGTATACGAAAGCGAGATTGGATGGACAGAAGCTGTACATTGTATAAGAAAGCGGGATTGGATGGACAGAAGCTGTACATTGTATAAGAAAGCGGGATTGGATGGACAGAAGCTGTACATTGTATAAGAAAGTGGGATTGGATGGACAGAAGCGGTACATTGTATCAGAAAGCGGGATTGGATGGACAGAAGCTGAACATTGTATAAGAAAGTGGGATTGGATGGACAGAAGCGGTACATTGTATTAGAAAGCGGGATTGGATGGACAGAAGTGGTACATTGTATAAGAAAGCAGGATTGAATGGACAGAAACTGTACATTGTATAAGAAAGTGGGATTGGATGGACAGAATCGGTACATTGTATTAGAAAGCTGGATTGGATGGACAGAAGCGGTACATTGTATAAGGAAGCGGGATTGGATGGACAGAAGCTGTACATTGTATAAGAAAGCGGGATTGGATGGACAGAAGAGGCACATTGTATAAGAAAGCGGGATTGGATGGACAGAAGCGGTACATTCTATAAGAAAGTGGGATTGGATGGACAGAAGCGGTACATTGTATTAGAAAGCGGGATTGGATGGACAGAAGTGGTACATAGTATAAGAAAGCAGGATTGAATGGACAGAAACTGTACATTGTATAAGAAAGTGGGATTGGATGGACAGAATCGGTACATTGTATTAGAAAGCTGGATTGGATGGACAGAAGCGGTACATTGTATAAGGAAGCGGGATTGGATGGACAGAAGCTGTACATTGTATAAGAAAGCGGGATTGGATGGACAGAAGAGGCACATTGTATAAGAAAGCGGGATTGGATGGACAGAAGCGGTACATTCTATAAGAAAGCGGGATTGGATGGACAGAAGCGGTACATTGTATAAGGAAGCGGGATTGGATGGACAGAAGCGGCACATTGTATGAGAAAGCGGGATTGGATGGACAGAAGCGGTACATAGATTACATAGATTACATAGAAGATAGGAGCAGGAGTAGGCCATCCGGCCCTTCGAGCCTGCTCCGCCATTTAATGTGATCATGGCTGATCCTCCAATTCAGTATCCCGTCCCCGCCTTCTCTCCGTAACCCTTAACCCCTTTTGCCTGTAGAAATATATCTAATTCCCTCTTAAATATATTTAATGAGCTGGCGTACACTGCCCTCTGTGGCAATGAGTTCCACAGGTTCACCACTCTCTGAGTGAAGAAATTTCCCCTCATTTCTGTCCTAAATGGTTTAGCCCTTATCCTTAAATTATGTCCTCTAGTTCTGTTCTCACCCGCCAAGGGAAACATTCCTTCTGCATCTAGTCTGTCTAGACCTGTCAGAATTTTATACACTTCTATGAGGTCCCCTCTCAATCTTCTAAACTCCAGTGTGTACATCCCTAAACTACATAGTCTCTCCTCATAGGTCAATCCCGCCATTCCTGGTATCAGCCTGGTGAATCGCCGCTGCACCCCCTCCATGGCAAGAACATCTTTCCTCAGATGAGGCGACCAAAACTGTACACAGTACTCGAGGTGTGGTCTCACCAGTGCCCTGTACAGCTGCAGCAAGGTATCCCTGTTCCTGTATTCCAACCCTTTTGCTATGAAGGCCAGCATACCGTTTGCCTTCTTGACCGCCTGTTGCACCTGCATGCTCGCCTTCAGTGACTGGTGTACAAGAACACCCAGGTCTCTCTGTACTTCCCCCTCTCCCAATTTATTGCCATTTAAATAATAATTTGCCCTCCCGTTCCTGCACCCAAGGTGGATAACTTCGCACTTGTCCACATTATAGTGCATCTGCCATTTATCCGCCCAATCACCCAGTCTGTCCAAATCGCTCTGGAGCTTCCTGATCTCCTCCTCTGAGCCCACCCCCCCCTCCTAGTTTGGTGTCGTCTGCAAATTTGGAAATGCTGCATCCGACTCCCTGATCCAGGTCATTAATGTAAATTGTGAACAGCTGGGGACCCAGGACAGATCCCTGTGGTACCCCACTTGTTACTGCCTGCCATTCAGAAAATGAGCCGTTTATTCCAACTCTCTGTTTTCTATCTGACAGCCAGTTCTCTATCCACGTCAATACTTTCCCCTTTATCCCATGAGCTTCAATTTTCCATGCTAATCTTTTATGTGGGACCTTATCGAAGGCCTTTTGGAAGTCCAGGTACACCACATCTACTGGCTCTCCCTCATCTATTTTACCAGTTACTCCCTCAAAAAATTCCAATAGGTTAGTCAAGCACGATTTACCCTTTGTAAATCCATGTTGACTCTGTCCTATCCTGTCCCCATTTGCTAAGTGCTCCGCTATTTCATCCTTAATGATGGACTCCAGCATTTTGCCCACAACTGATGTAAGGCTTACAGGTCTGTAATTACCTGCTTTTTCCCTACCCCCCTTTTTGAATAGTGGGGTAACGTTAGCTACCCTCCAATCCATGGGCACTGTTCCCGAGTCTAATGAATTCTGAAAAATCATACTTAGTGCATCCGCTATCTCTAGTGCCACCTCCTTCAGTACCCTAGGATGCATGTTATCAGGCCCTGGGGATTTGTCCGCCTTCAATCCCTTTAGCTTCCTTAACACCATATCCTTAGAGATATTGATTTGCATCAGTTCCTCCTTTGCCAATGTCCCTATTTTTCCCGATATCCCAGGGAGGTTTTTTGTGTCTTCCTTCGTAAAGACTGACCCAAAGTATGCATTTAGTTGGTCTGCCATTTCCTTATTTCCCATTATATATTCCCCCGTATCTGACTGCAATGGACCAACTTTGGTTTTCACCAGTCTTTTCCTCTTGATATACTTATAAAAGCTTTTGGAGTTAGTTTTTATATTTTCCGCCAGCTTGCTTTCGTAAGCTATTTTGCCCCTCTTGATTAAGCCCTTTGTCCTCCTTTGCTCTATCTTAAACTGTTCCCAATCTTCTGATCTGGCGCTTTTTTTGGCTATTTTATACGCCCTATCTTTGGATTTATGCTTTCTCTAATTTCCAATGTTATCCACGGTTGAGTCACCTTTTTACATTTCCTTTTATGCCAGATTGGTATAAACAAATTTTGCAATTTTTTCATTCTATCTTTAAATGCTTGCCATTGTTTATCTACCTCCAGTCCTCCCAGGAACGTTGTCCAATCAGACCTACTCAGTTCCCGTCTAATGGCATCATAATTCCCCTTGTTTAAATTCAGGACCTTAGTCTCTGAGTCAATTTCTTCGCTCTCCATTTCGAGTGAGAAATCGATCATGTTATGATCGCTCTGACCCAAGGGTCCCCGTACAACAAGATTACTAATTAGTCCCTTCTCATTGCACAGTACCCAGTCCAATATAGCCTGTTCCCGAGTTGGTTCCTCGACATATTGATCCAGATAACCATCCCTTAAACACTCAAGGAATTCCTCCTCCTCATTATTTTTACTGATAAGGCTAGTCCAATCTATATGTAAGTTAAAGTCACCTATGATGACAGCTGTGCTCTTATTGCACGCTTCTCTAATTTCCCTCGTGATGCCCTCCCCAACCTCTATTTTACTATTTGGAGGCCTATATACCACTCCTATTAAAGTTTTTCGCCCCTTGCTATTTCTTAGCTCCACCCATATAGATTCTGTATTAACTGAGTTAATATCCTTCCTTTCAATTGCATTTATCCCCTCTTTTACCAGCAATGCTACCCCTCCTCCCTTTCTTTTTTGTCGATCCTTCCTAAATACTGAATACCCCTGTATGTTAAGCTCCCATCCCTGCTCACCCTGCAACCATGTTTCCGTAATCCCAATTAGATCATAATTATTAACCTCTATTTCCACAGCTAATTCATCTACCTTGTTCCTGATGCTTCTCGCATTAAGGTATAAAACCCTCAGGCTTTTTTTATGCTCACATTTTTTATGAATTAGTTTGGCCCTTTGTTTTTTGTTCCTCACCCTTTTACCATTTATTTCTGTCTGCCTTTCACTTTCCTCTATTTCACTACATAGGTTTCTAGCCCCCTGCCATACTAGTTTAAATGCTCCCGAACTGCTTTATCAAAAATTACCCCGAGAACATCAGTTCCATCTTTGCACAGGTGCAGACCGTCCCTTTTGTATAGGTCACACCTACCACAAAACTGGTTCCAATGCCTCAAAAATTTAAAACCCTCCCTCTTACACCACTGCTCAAGCCACGTATTTAGCCTAACTATCCTGTTCTCTGTACTCTTACTAGCACGTGGCACTGGTAGTAATCCAGAGATTACTACCTTAGAGGTCCTACTTTTTAGCTTGGCTCCTAACTCCCTAAATTCTACTTGTAGGACCTCTTCCCTTTTTTTAGCTACGTCGTTGGTACCAACATGTATCACGACAACTGGCTGTTCCTCCTCCCCCTCCAGAATGTTCTGCACCCGCGCCGAGACATCCTTGACCCTTGCACCAGGGAGGCAACATACCATCCTGGAGTCTCGGTCGCGACCACAGAAACGCCTATCTATTCCCCTTACAATCGAATCCCCTATTACTATAGCCCTGCCACTCTTTTTCCCTCCCTTCTTTGCAACAGAGCCAGTCATGGTGCCATGAGCCTGGCTGCTGGTGCCTTCCCCCGATGAGTCATCCCCCCCGACAACAGCACCTAAGGCGGTGAACCTGTTGCTAAGGGAGACAACCCCAGGGGATTTCTGCACTACCTTGCTGCCCTTGCTCTGCCTTTTGGTCACCCATGCACTATCTACGCTGGCCTTAACCTGCGGTGTGACCAACTCACTAAATGTGCTATCCACAACCCTCTCAGAATCGTGGATGCTCCAAAGTGAGTCCATCCGCAGCTCAAGGGCCGTCATGCGGTCCCACATGAGCTGCAGCTGGACACACTTCCCGCACACATGGTTGTCAGGGACCCAGGAAGCATCCCTGATTTCCCACATGTTACAGGAGGAGCATGACACAGGTCCGAGCTCTACTGCCATGACTTAATCCTTATATTACTTTTTAATTTTCTAGTTTTAGTTTATTTATTGTCTTTTGTTTTCCCGAAGCTTACTTAGACCAATGTATACTGTACTCCTCTTATTCCTTTTTAAACTAACCAAATCCCACTAGTTTTAGTTTTACTTTCCAGGAAGGTTTGAGGAAAGTACTTACCAGTTAGTCTTACCTCCCTGGTCTTTCGCTGACTTCCCGGTCTTGTGTCCCTTTGGTCCTACGTCGACTTCCCGCTCCTCCCGGTTCCTGCCCTGCTGAAAAGAAACTGAGACCAAAACATTTGTGACCTCTGTTTTTAGACTACTACATTGTATAAGAAAGCGGGATTGGATGGACAGAAGCGGTACATTGTATAAGAAAGTGGGATTGGGTGGACAGAAGCGGTACATTGTATAAGAAAGCGGGATTGGATGGACAGAAGCTGTACATTGTATAAGAAAGCGGGATTGGATGGACAGAAGCGGTACATTGTATAAGAAAGCGGGATTGGATGGACAGAAGCTGTACATTGTATAAGAAAGCGGGATTGGATGGACAGAAGCGGTACATTGTATAAGAACGCGGGATTGGATGGACAGAAGCTGTACATTGTATTAGAAAGCGGGATTGGATGGACAGAAGCGGTACATTGTATAAGAAAGCGGGATTGGATGGACAGAAGCGGTACATTGTATAAGAAAGTGGGATTGGATGGACAGAAGCGGTACATTGTATTAGAAAGCGGGATAGGATGGACAGAAGCTGTACATTGTATAAGAAAGCGGGATTGAATGGACAGAAGCGGTACATTGTATAAGAAAGCGGGATGGGATGGACAGAAGCGGTACATTGCATTAGAAAGCGGGATTGGATGGACAGAAGCTATACATTGTATAAGAAAGCGGGATTGGATGGACAGAAGCGGTACATTGTATTAGAAAGCGGGATTGGATGGACAGAAGCGGTACATTGTATAAGAAAGCGGGATGGGAAGGACAGAAGCGGTACATTGCATTAGAAAGCGGGATTGGATGGACAGAAGCTATACATTGTATAAGAAAGCGGGATTGGATGGACAGAAGCAGTACATTGTATTAGAAAGCGGGATTGGATGGACAGAAGCGGTACATTGTATTAGAAAGCGGGATTGGATGGACAGAAGCGGTACATTGTATAAGAAAGCAGGACTGGATGGACAGAAGCGGTACATTGTATAAGAAAGCGGGATTGTTTGGACAGAAGCGGTACATTGTATAAGAAAGCGGGATTGTTTGGACAGATGCGGTACATTGTATAAGAAAGCGGGATGGGATGAACAGAAGCGGTCTGAAAGGACGGCTGAAAGGCTGTGGGTGGCAACGAAAGCTCACGGCTTCGTTTCCAGAGACTCGTTGTACTCGGGGTTTGATTCTCGCTGGAGGGTTTCTTTGATTGATATAGTTGATGTTCCCAGGTTCAAATGATGTATTTTTAGCGTTGCAGAAGGTAAGATTGACATCTCCAGAGAATGTTTGAGCTCCAGTGGACAGAATGCACAGGGTTTGTCGACACAATACAAGTGGAATAAAGAAAATATTTCAACGCGATGCGCAGAGTGAAGCTGAGAAGTTAATTACTCACAATTAAACTGACCACATTAGTGATTTCCATTCCTTGAATGACTTTAATGAACGAGTTGTGGTTTTGTTGCAAAAACTCACCAGCGAAACCCGACTAAAACCCACTACTTTTAAATGCCTTTTCGACCATCGACTAGAAGTTAACTCGCTATCCATTTCGCCAATTATGCTTCAGGGCTCTGAATCTGAGAGTTTGTGCTTCTTTGTGGGTGAGCGGGAGACTTGAAGATATGTTTAGAAGATTTTGCCTGTAAATCATTTACATCTCCGTCTTTTCCCGAACTTTGCACAAACGCACAAACGAGAGGATCTCACACATCGCTCCGAGAAACTCATCCGCTAAGCAGTGAACGTTGACAGTGTTTATTGTGAGGGGGTTCGATTTATTCAGACTCACATTTGGTGTAAACGTATCCACGACCCGGGCGTGATCCGGAGTCAGACGGCTTCCCGAAATCCTGAGGCATTTGAAATAGCCCAAATGGAGGCGCTTCCTGTGCATGGTGACACTTTGAGACACCATTTCATCAATTCTAACTGTGACTCATGAAGACTTTCAAACCCCCGCCAGCTCCCGCGGGGTGTGAGACAGCCATGAGAAGCAGCATTCCCTGTCAGCGCCCATATCCCGCTCGCTTCTGCCGCCTGCTGCCAGTGATCTACAACAAATCCAATTACAGAGACAGGGCGCAAAGAATCATCAGGGAAAGAGGCATTGGCTCAAAATCCAAATCACAGGGACAGGATCAGAGGAACTGTTAATGTTCTGGGGTGTGGAGTTCGGTCAGAGCTGCAAACAAATAGGTGTAAGATAGAGAGAATCTATTTCGTCTGGTGGGAGAGTCCAGCACAAAGGGGCATAACCGTAAAATTAGAGCTATCCCGTTCAGGGATGGTGTAAGTAAACTATTGTTCACACAGAGCGCAGAGGAAATCTGGGCTGTCTCCCACAAAACGCTGTGGAGGCCGGGTGTCAATTGACAAATTCAAAATTGAGACTGATTGATTTTTGTTAGGCAAGGATTTGTAGGTTTATGGAATCATCGCAGGTAGATGGAGTTCAGTCACAGATCTGCCATGATCCATAAGAATGGCGGAGCTGGCTCGATGGGCTGAATGGCCTATTCCTGTTTCTATGCTCCTATGACTTTAACTGGACAGAATCAGCTGCAAACACACGTTGCCTTTTATTTATATTTAACAGCTTTAAGGGATCTGGAGCAAAGGGATGTAAACGGAGTTAGGTCACATGTCTAATTGAACGGCAGAAGGACTCGAGGGATTAAATGTCCTACTCCTTTTACTATTCTCATTGTTGAAGAATAAGAACACGAATGTAGAGATGATTATCGCGATTTAAAAGCAGCGCCCGAACAGGGACTTCACATTTTCACCGTATTTATGATTGACTTGGATGGAGCAATAGAGCGCTGGAGATCGTAGATTGTAGATCGCACTCAGTTAGGAGGCACGGTCGTATTCCAAATGGGAACGGGAGGTAACCAAAGGGACAGAGACAGACGAAGCAAGCCGGCAAAGCAATGGCAAATCGAGTACACTGTGTGACACCACCCACTTTGGATCAAAGTAAGATATTTCGGAGTATTTTCTAAATAATGGGAAGCTATTAACTGTTGAGGAGCAAAGAGGTTTGTCAGTCCCAGTTCAAAAATCATTCTTAGCCAGTAGACACGGAGCAAAATATATTTCATAAAGTCCCACATAAGGGAATGTTAGCTAAAGTTGAAGCTCGTGGATGTGAAGGTAAATTATTGACCTGGTTAGGAAATTGGTTGCGCGACAGGAGACAAACTGTACTGATAATGATTTGGTACTTTAATTGGCAGGATATGACGAGTGGTGTCCCTGAGGGATCTGTTTTGGGGCCTCAACTATTCGCCGTTTTTATTAACGACTTACTTGATGGGATCGAGAGCCACACATCCACGTTTGACGATGTCACAAAGATAGGCGGCATTAAAACAGGTGAGATGGAAGCAAGAAATTTGAACAGATAATAATAGATTAAGTGAATGAGCAAAACTGGGGCAAATTGATTTAAATATTAGCAAGTTTGATGTCATCCACTTCGGATCTAAAACGGAGAGATCAGAATACATTCTAAATGGTGAAAGGCTGGAACCAGTGGAGGTACAAAGAGACTTAAGGGTCCATGTACATATATCATTAAATGGTCATGGACAGGTACAGTAAAGAATCAAAAAGGCTAATTGAAAGGTGGTATTTATATCTCTAGGATTACAATATAAGGGGGAGTAATTATGCCACAGCTATACAAAGCACTGGTTAGATCACACCTGGAGTACTGTGTTCAGATCGGAGTATCACACCTCAGGAAGGTAGTATTAGGCTTAAAAAGTGAAGTGTATATTTACCAGAATGATACATAGAGTCCAAGGGATAAATTACAAGGGAGGATTACACAAACTAGGGTTTATTCCTTGGAATTTAGAAGTTTAAGTGGTGATTTGATTGAAGTATTCACGATATTAAGGGGAACTGATAGTGTCGATAGAGAGAAGCTATTTCCGATGATTGGCCCCTCTAGGAGTAGCGGACATAGCCTCAACATTAGATCCAAGCTGTTCAGGAGTGGAGTTAGGAAAGGCTTCGACACAGAATGGGTGGCAGAAATTTGTAACACACTTCTACAAACAGCAGTTAAAGCTGGGTCAATTGTCAATTTTAAACTTGAGATTGATAGATGTTTGTCAACCAAAGGGATCTGGAGCAAAGGGATGCAAACGGAGTTCGATCACAGATCCAATTGAATGGCAGAAAGGCTCGAGGGGTTAAAAGGCCTACTCATGTTGTTCTTCTCATTGTTAAATGAACATAGCACGAATGCAGAGATGAGTATATCGTGATTTAAAAGTAGCACGCGAACAGGGACTTGAACCGTGGACTCTCAGATTAAAAGTCTGATGCTTTACCGACTGAGCTATCCGAGCTGCTGGAGCAAAAGCTCACAAAAGTACTTTCATTGGCTGCAGTGCATCATTGCACCTTCTGCAAATTCCATTTTCTTGTCCATAATCCAATCTGTAAAGTGCATTTCTACTACAAATCCAGACTGACTGCCTCAAACCGGCTTCACTTCAGAAATATTCTGCCTCTCACAAACGACATGCTCTTTAGCAGCGGCGTCAGATGTGACAAGTGCCGACCCCAGATGTCTGTATTGGATCTTCAACTTTTCACCGTATTTATGATTGACTTGGATGGAGCAATAGAGCGGTATAGATCCAAGTTTGAAGATCGCACTAAGTTAGAAGGTCCGGTCGTAGTGCAAATGGGAACGGGACGTAACCAAAGGCACAGAGACAGACGAAATAACGGGTAAAACAATGGAAAATCGAGTTCACTGTGCGCAAGTGTGACACCATTCACTTTGGAACAAAGTAAGATAGTTCGGAGGATTCTCTAAATAAAGGGAAGCTATTAACTGTTGAGGAGCAAAGAGGTTTATGAGTCCCAGTTCACAAATCATTATTAGCTAGTAGACATGGAGCAAAAGATATTTGATAAAGTCCCACATAAGGGACTGTTCGCTAATGTTGAAGCTCGTGGAAGTGAAGGCAAATTATTATCCTGGTTAGGAAATTAGTTGCACGACAGTAGACACAGTTTATGGATATTGATCAGGTACTTTAATTGGCAGGATATGATGAATGGTGACCCTGAGGAATCTCTTTTCGGGCCTCAACTATTCACCGATTTTATTAACGACTTGCTTGATGGGATTGAGAGCCTCGCATCCAAATTTGACGATGACAATAAAGATAGGCGGCATTATAAGCAGTTTAGATGGAAGGAAGAAATTTGACCAGATATTCATAGATTAAGTGAATGGGCTAAACTGTGGCAAATTGATTTAAATATTAGCAAGTTTGATGTCATCCATTTCGGATCTAAAAAGGGGCGTTTAGAATAGACTCTATATAATGGTAAGTTGTAAACAGTTGAGATCCAAATGGACTTAAGTGTCCATGTACATATATCATTAAATGGTCATGGACAGGTGCAGCAAAGAATCAAAAAGACTAATTGAAAAGTGCTACTTATATCGATAGGATTACAATATAAGGGGGAGAGATTATGCCACAGCTGTACACAGCACTTGTGAAGTTGAAGTTCTCTCTATAATGGCTTTAAAATTTAGGGATATGGGTGGAATTGGATGTCCAAAGTTAACCACTGCTCTCAGGGCTCAGGGCTTCTGCTTGTATTGAAAAGATATGGAACCTTCCTTCCAGCATTCCTATCGATTCCACCTTCAATACTTCCCAAGGGCTCATCTTGTGTACCTGCGGCAGACACAGTACGACAGGAACGATTGGCTGACTGTCATAATCCCTATTTCCTCTCACTAAATATAATAATCCCTGTTTTTTTGCCTCCTTTACATTATAGTCCTTGTCATAATAGAGCCACTTCCTAATCATGGAATCATTTGCATTTGAGGGCACTCGGTTATGTTCTATTTCACTTAAACCTGCCGTCACTTGGTCCATCATATAACTCCCATAAATTGAACATACCATAGCCCTTGAGATGTCTTGTTCGGTTTTACTAATCTCTTTTGTCGCATTGTTAAAATGATCCTGAATTTGTCTGTATATTTCTGTTTCGTCTTGTGTGGTTATTAGCATAAACTCTAATTCCTCTATGGTGTCTGATCTCCCTTATTCATGTTAGATAGAAAGCCTTTCAACTGTCTCCTCATTACCTCGTCATGTTCCCACATAGTTTCTATATCTACCCTGTACAAGGCAGCGGTTCCTGCGGTGGTTCCTAACCATTCTCCCAGGCCTCTCTTTGTTCTCAAGTGGCTGCTATTGTGACCTGAAATGTTGACCATTACGTAAGTCTGGTCTACATCCCACGAACCCCATCTGTCTTGTGCATGGTTCTTTCTAAAAAATCCTTTACCATTTTCCTCACCAAGTGGTCATAATATCCGTGGTGTCCTGCAGGACAAACATTTCCGGGATAGGGAATACCTGTAAAATTAAAGATTACCGGGATAATTTCGTGCCGAACATCACTATACAATTGTTTATAGGTACGTGTGACAACCAATCCGTTTAATGGTCCTTTTGTTATTAATGGGCATCTCTTATTTTTATGCTTGTCGCGTTTCCTTTATTAACTTTATCTCCTACGTTCTTCCCCTGATTTCCATCTGTAGTGCTTGTCCTTGCCTGGGTCTCTCTTTGTGTTCCACATTGAAACATCCTATCATTCCCCTATGTCTTTTCCCTATTTTGGGCCAATTCAGAGCATTCAAACTCTGTCCCCTCACTATTTAACCGCTTTGTCGAATCCGAACCCTAGATCTACAAACTTTCCTTTTCCTGATTGAAACTTTGGGGTTACTTGAACATTGTCTTTAGTACATAGACACTCTGTTTTAATCCCTCCGCCCTCCCTGGCCCGTAAACAAGGGGTCCCATCGGTCCTATTCTCGGGTTCACAATAATCACAGTAAACACTCATAACGCATCCATCTCCTGAAGCCGCTCCCCATTCCAATGATGACGTATCGTCGGTTGGGATCTTGACTGCTTTCTGGATGATGCTAAAATTCGAAGTCTGGTCGATACCAACGATCATCAGAAATCCCACTCAGCGTCTGAGTCCTGCCATTTTGGCCACCTGGAGGAATAACGGGTGCTTTATTTATTCTTTCACAGTCTTTAACTGATTGATATGGTACAATTTAGTTAATTTTGCCTTTTCCACTCTCCCTTTAAGGTACATAACCAGATACACGGCTGGATTCAATTTATCCACTATCGAATAGGGTCCCTTCCATTTTGGGTCAAACGCCTTTATGTTTTTCCCATAATTTAATACCATGACTTTATCAACTATCTGATATTCAAAATGTCGAACCTTCTGTTCAAAGTATTTCTTGATTTGGTTTTTAGATTTACCTAAATTCTTTGCCACGTGTCGGTTAACTTCATCAAAATGCTGTACTGTGCGCTCCAACCACGAGTGGTTACATGGTTGTTGCATGAGTGGGGTGGTCCCAGTCAAAGTTAGATGGCCGAGAATCCTCATCAACCTCCCAGCCATTGCCTGGTAAAGCGATATCCCCGGGGTCCTCTGTGACGTGGACCGAATTGCCATAAAACACATGGGTTGCATATTGATCCATTGAGTGGGGTGTTCTGTACACAATTTTCACAACATGGATTTCAGTGTGCGATTCCCTCTTTCCACTATCCCGGATGATTGGGGATGATGAGCTCTATGTAGCTTATGTTTGATTCCCATAATTTCCTGTAATTTGGATTAAAGACTTCACCAGCGAAGTGGATGCCCTGATCACTATCAACTTGAAGTGGCAGTCCCCACCTACAGAACACCTCACTCAATAACAATCTGACCGCAGTAAGTGCAGTGTTGGTTGGGAGGGGAAGGCCTCAATTCATTTAGTGAACTGGTCGATAACAACGAGGGCGTATTTATAATTGCCCTGCGAAGGTGGGAGGGGACCAATAAATATAAATTTGAACATGAGTCCAGGGCCCAGCAGGGCCTGGCTGACTTCGAAGAAGGGCACGGTTGGAACAAGGGGAGGGGTTCTGCTGCAAACACGGTATAGAAACATAGAAGATAGGAGCAGGAGTCGGCCATTCGACCCCTCGAGACTGCTCCGCCAGTCGATGAGATCATGGCTGATCATCCAAACTCAGTACCCTGTCCCTGCCTTCTCCCCATATCCCTCGATACCTTTAGCCTTAAGAAATATATCTAACTTCTTCTTAAATATCTTTAACGACTTGGCCTCAACTGCCTACTGTGGTAGTAAATTCCACAGGTTCAGCACTCTCTGGGTGAAGATATTCCTCCTCATCTCTGTCCTAAATGACTTAACCCTTATCCTTAGACTGTGACCTCTTGTTCTGGACTCACCCGCCATCGGGAACATCCTTCCTGCATCCAGTCTGTCTAGCCCTGTTAGAATTTTATAAGTTTCAATGAGATCTCCTCTCATTCTTCTGAACTCCAGCGAGTATAAGCTCAATCGACTCAATCTCTCCTCGGGAAACAGATGAATTTACAGTTTCCTTCATATCAGGCCACCAGGCTGTGGAGGCAATCTTTGTGAAAGTGAGTTCTGCCGAGTAATGACCTCCTGCAGAGTGGGAGTGGAATCGGAACAAGAGTTCATCTGCCAGGTGTGGGGGAATACAGACATCCGGGTAATTATCTGGGGCATTTTGATACATTAGTAATAGTTGTGAACCCTTTGTAGAAAGAAGGTTCTTGGGGGCCCATGCGGTGGGTGTCGGTAAGGGTTGACCTTGGTCATGCCAATTGATGACTATCTGTTAGGGGCTTAACTCTGTCTGAAGGGAAGCCAAATTGAGAGCTTTGCCAACAGCAGCAACTGGAATTACCTCCTCAAGTTGTAGAGGGAGGGGATCACCGGTCAGGGCTGCTTCTTTAGCAGCTACATCTGCCGCATTATTTCCCAGGGTGTGAGCAGACTGGTCTCTCCTGTGGGGATTAACCTTACCAATGAGACAAGGCTTTTGTTGTGCCTTTACGGCCTGCCATATGAGACGTAACCATGGCCCATGGGTTAGGGGTTTACCATCTGACGAGAAGTAGGAATTATTTTGGTAGAGGGGAAGGGACAGCATGGCATTGATGGCATAGGCACTGTCAGACCAAATGTTTGTCCAGTAGCCAAAAGTTTCTTGAACGGCGATGAGAAGGGCAAAATCTCTGCATATTGGCTTGAAAGTTGTTACTTTTACACTTGAGAGTCTTCTCAGGCAGGACCACAGCACATCCAGTATGAGGTGAGCCCTGTATGTTGTAGCTGGAGCCATCCACGTATATATCAGAGGCTCCTTCTATTGGTGATCGCAAAACAGGGTGGGACTCAAAGTCTATTAAATGTCGTGGACAGTTGTGAGGGTGTCACTCGTATGCAAGCATCAGTGGTAAAAGAGTCATCTGTTTGGAGGTTATATCAATGTCCCGTTGTAATTGTTCTGAAGTCAATTTACTGATGCGCTGAGATAAGATCAAAGAATCGCTTGGTTTGATAAGGAGGTTCAGTGGGGTGTGAGGGGAATGCAAGATGATCCTCTGTAAGTCCGTAATGTAGGTAAAGTGTTGACTGGCCCAGAACGTCGCCAGTATGGTGGCGCTCACACGCTGAATAAGTCCGTACTGCCCCCTGCAAAACCCTTGAGGGCAATGCGATCGGTTGTAACCTGTGCAGTCGTTCTTGACATAGGACCGCAGTCAGACAATGGTTGGTGGATGTGACCTCGAAATGGAATGGCTGTGTCGCATCGAGTGATATCAATCAGGTTGCCTGAATAAAAGTCTGTTTCAATTTCTTAACTGCAGCGATGTGATCTGGCCCCCACAAGGAGGAAATTTGATCCTCTTTTACTTTGAACAGTTGATAGAGGAGTTTTGCAAGTTCTGCAATAAAAGGAACAAAACTACGCTGGTATCCCACTATTCACAAAAATGAGCGAAGCGCTGTCCTGGATACAGGAAGCGGGAGTCGTTGAATAACCTCTATATTGTGCTCATCCGGACTCAGACATAAGGACATAAGAACATAAGAAATCGGAGCAGGAATAGGTCAATTGGCCCATCGAGTCTGCTCCGCCATTCAATAAGATCATGGCTGATCTTGGGCTCAAAGCCACTTCCCTGCCCGCTCCCCATAACCCTTCACTCCCTTATATTGCAATAATGTGTCTATCTCCACTTTAAATGTATTTAATGACCCAGCCTCCACGGCTCTCTGGGGCAGAGAATTCCACAGATTTACGACCCTCTGAGACCAGAAATTCCTCCTCATCTCAGTTCTAAAAGTGCGACCCTTTATTCTGAAACTATGCCCCCGAGTTCTAGATTTCCCCACGAGGGGAAACATCCTCGCTACATCTATCTTGTCGAGCCCCCTCAGTTTCTTATATGTTTCAATAAGATCACCAATCATTCTTCTAAATTTCAATGAGTATAGTCCCAGCCTGCTCCACCTTTCCTCATAAGTCAACCCCCTCATCTCTGGAATTAACCTCGTGAATCGTCTCTGAACTGCCTCCAATGCAAGCATATCCTTCCTTAAATAAGGAGACCAAAACTGTACGCAGTACTCAAGGTGTGGTCTCACCAATAACCTGTAAAGTTGTAGCAGGACTTCCCTGTTTTTATACTCACTTTCGCGGGCTTTTTTTCCAGAGGCCGGTGTCGGGAGCAACAGGAGAGAACAGTGAGTATTTCAACTCACTTTCGCGGGCTTTTTTTCCAGAGGCCGGTGTCGGGAGCAACAGGAGAGAACAGTGAGTATTTCAACTCACTTTCGCGGGCTTTTTTTCCAGAGGCCGGTGTCGGGAGCAACAGGAGAGAACAGTGAGTATTTCAACTCACTTTCGCGGGCTTTTTTTCCCAGAGGCCGGTGTCGGGAGCAACAGGAGAGAACAGTGAGTATTTCAACTCACTTTCGAGAGAACAGCATTTAAGGCGGGTGGTGGCTGGAACCGGGAGGAGGGCAGGAACCGGGAGGAGCGGGAAGTCGGCGTAGGACCAAAGGGACACAAGACCGGGAAGTCAGCGAAAGACCAGGGAGGTAAGACTAACTGGTAAGTACTTTCCTCAAACCTTCCTAGAAAGTAAAACTAAAACTAGTGGGATTTGGTTAGTTTAAAAAGGAATAAGAGGAGTACAGTATACATTGGTCTAAGTAAGCTTCGGGAAAACAAAAATCAATAAATAAACTAAAACTAGAAAATTAAAAAGTAATATAAGGGTTAAGTCATGGCAGTAGAGCTCGGACCTGTGTCATGCTCCTCCTGCAACATGTGGGAAATCAGGGATGCTTCCTGTGTCCCTGACAACCATGTGTGCGGGAAGTGTGTCCAGCTGCAGCTCATGTGCGACCGCATGACGGCCCTTGAGCTGCGGATGGACTCACTTTGGAGCATCCACGATTCTGAGAGGGTTGTGGATAGCACATTTAGTGAGTTGGTCACACCGCAGGTTAAGGCCAGCGTAGATAGTACATGGGTGACCAAAAGGCAGAGCAAGGGCAGGAAGGTAGTGCAGAAATCCCCTGGGGTTGTCTCCCTTAGCAACAGGTTCACTGCCTTAGGTGCTGTTGTCGGGGGGGATGACTCATCGGGGGAAGGCACCAGCAGCCAGGCTCATGGCACCATGACTGGCTCTGTTGCAAAGAAGGGAGGGAAAAAGAGTGGCAGGGCTATAGTAATAGGGGATTCGATTGTAAGGGGAATAGATAGGGGTTTCTGTGGTCGCGACCGAGACTCCAGGATGGTATGTTGCCTCCCTGGTGCAAGGGTCAAGGATGTCTCGGCGCGGGTGCAGAACATTCTGGAGGGGGAGGGGGAACAGCCAGTTGTCATGATACATGTTGGTACCAACGACGTAGCTAAAAAAAGGGAAGAGGTCCTACAAGTAGAATTTAGGGAGTTAGGAGCCAAGCTAAAAAGTAGGACCTCTAAGGTAGTAATCTCTGGATTACTACCAGTGCCACGTGCTAGTAAGAGTACAGAGAACAGGATAGTTAGGCTAAATACGTGGCTTGAGCAGTGGCGTAAGAGGGAGGGTTTTAAATGTTTGAGGCATTGGAACCAGTTTTGTGGTAGGTGTGACCTATACAAAAGGGACGGTCTACACCTGTGCAAAGATGGAACTGATGTTCTCGGGTTAATTTTTGATAAAGTAGTTCGGGAGCATTTAAACTAGTATGGCAGGGGGCTAGAAACCTATGTAGTGAAATAGAGGAAAGTGAAAGGCAGACAGAAATAAATGGTAAAAGGGTGAGGAACAAAAAACAAAGGGCCAAACTAATTCATAAAAAATGTGAGCATAAAAAAAGCCTGAGGGTTTTATACCTTAATGCGAGAAGCATCAGGAACAAGGCAGATGGATTACCTGTGGAAATAGAGGTTAATAATTATGATCTAATTGGGATTACGGAAACATGGTTGCAGGGTGAGCAGGGATGGGAGCTTAACATACAGGGGTATTCAGTATTTAGGAAGGATCGACAAAAAAGAAAGGGAGGAGGGGTAGCATTGCTGGTAAAAGAGGGGATAAATGCAATTGAAAGGAAGGATATTAACTCAGTTAATACAGAATCTATATGGGTGGAGCTAAGAAATAGCGAGGGGCGAAAAACTTTAATAGGAGTGGTATATAGGCCTCCAAATAGTAAAATAGAGGTTGGGGAGGGCATCACGAGGGAAATTAGAGAAGCGTGCAATAAGAGCACAGCTGTCATCATAGGTGACTTTAACTTACATATAGATTGGACTAGCCTTATCAGTAAAAATAATGAGGAGGAGGAATTCCTTGAGTGTTTAAGGGATGGTTATCTGGATCAATATGTCGAGGAACCAACTCGGGAACAGGCTATATTGGACTGGGTACTGTGCAATGAGAAGGGACTAATTAGTAATCTTGTTGTACGGGGACCCTTGGGTCAGAGCGATCATAACATGATCGATTTCTCACTCGAAATGGAGAGCGAAGAAATTGACTCAGAGACTAAGGTCCTGAATTTAAACAAGGGGAATTATGATGCCATTAGACGGGAACTGAGTAGGTCTGATTGGACAACGTTCCTGGGAGGACTGGAGGTAGATAAACAATGGCAAGCATTTAAAGATAGAATGAAAAAATTGCAAAAATTGTTTATACCAATCTGGCATAAAAGGAAATCTAAAAAGGTGACTCAACCGTGGATAACATGGGAAATTAGAGAAAGCATAAAATCCAAAGATAGGGCGTATAAAATAGCCAAAAAAAGCGCCAGAGCGGAAGATTGGGAACAGTTTAAGATAGAGCAAAGGAGGACAAATGGCTTAATCAAGAGGGGCAAAATAGCTTACGAAAGCAAGCTGGCGGAAAATATAAAAACTAACTCCAAAAGCTTTTATAAGTATATCAAGAGGAAAAGACTGGTGAAAACCAAAGTTGGTCCATTGCAGTCAGATACGGGGGAATATATAATGGGAAATAAGGAAATGGCAGACCAACTAAATGCATACTTTGGGTCAGTATTTACGAAGGAAGACACAAAAAACCTCCCTGGGATATCCGGAAAAATAGGGACATTGGCAAAGGAGGAACTGATGCAAATCAATATCTCTAAGGATATGGTGTTAAGGAAGCTAAAGGGATTGAAGGCGGACAAATCCCCAGGGCCTGATAACATGCATCCTAGGGTAATGAAGGAGGTGGCACTAGAGATAGCGGATGCACTAAGTATGATTTTTCAGAATTCATTAGACTCGGGAACAGTGCCCATGGATTGGAGGGTAGCTAACGTTACCCCACTATTCAAAAAGGGGGGTAGGGAAAAAGCAGGTAATTACAGACCTGTAAGCCTTACATCAGTTGTGGGCAAAATGCTGGAGTCCATCATTAAGGATGAAATAGCGGAGCACTTAGCAAATGGGGACAGGATAGGACAGAGTCAACATGGATTTACAAAGGGTAAATCGTGCTTGACTAACCTATTGGAATTTTTTGAGGGAGTAACTGGTAAAATAGATGAGGGAGAGCCAGTAGATGTGGTGTACCTGGACTTCCAAAAGGCCTTCGATAAGGTCCCACATAAAAGATTAGCATGGAAAATTGAAGCTCATGGGATAAAGGGGAAAGTATTGACGTGGATAGAGAACTGGCTGTCAGATAGAAAACAGAGAGTTGGAATAAACGGCTCATTTTCTGAATGGCAGGCAGTTACAAGTGGGGTACCACAGGGATCTGTCCTGGGTCCCCAGCTGTTCACAATTTACATTAATGACCTGGATCAGGGAGTCGGATGCAGCATTTCCAAATTTGCAGACGACACCAAACTAGGAGGGGGGGTGGGCTCAGAGGAGGAGATCAGGAAGCTCCAGAGCGATTTGGACAGACTGGGTGATTGGGCGGATAAATGGCAGATGCACTATAATGTGGACAAGTGCGAAGTTATCCACCTTGGGTGCAGGAACGGGAGGGCAAATTATTATTTAAATGGCAATAAATTGGGAGAGGGGGAAGTACAGAGAGACCTGGGTGTTCTTGTACACCAGTCACTGAAGGCGAGCATGCAGGTGCAACAGGCGGTCAAGAAGGCAAACGGTATGCTGGCCTTCATAGCAAAAGGGTTGGAATACAGGAACAGGGATACCTTGCTGCAGCTGTACAGGGCACTGGTGAGACCACACCTCGAGTACTGTGTACAGTTTTGGTCCCCTCATCTGAGGAAATATGTTCTTGCCATGGAGGGGGTGCAGCGGCGATTCACCAGGCTGATACCAGGAATGGCGGGATTGACCTATGAGGAGAGACTATGTAGTTTAGGGATGTACACACTGGAGTTTAGAAGATTGAGAGGGGACCTCATAGAAGTGTATAAAATTCTGACAGGTCTAGACAGACGAGATGCAGAAGGAATGTTTCCCTTGGCGGGTGAGAACAGAACTAGAGGACATAATTTAAGGATAAGGGCTAAACCATTTAGGACAGAAATGAGGGGAAATTTCTTCACTCAGAGAGTGGTGAACCTGTGGAACTCATTGCCACAGAGGGCAGTGTACGCCAGCTCATTAAATATATTTAAGAGGGAATTAGATATATTTCTACAGGCAAAAGGGGTTAAGGGTTACGGAGAGAAGGCGGGGACGGGATACTGAATTGGAGGATCAGCCATGATCACATTAAATGGCGGAGCAGGCTCGAAGGGCCGGATGGCCTACTCCTGCTCCTATCTTCTATGTAATCTATGTAATCTATGTAATAAAATAAAATAAACACAAACGTCAATCGGAGCTCAAATAAGAAAGTCAATACTGTGCACAGGTCGATTCTTGCTCCAACAGGCTCTGCATCTGCCAGTTCCTCGTTAGTATAGTGGTGAGTATCCTTGCTTATCACGCGGGAGACCGGGAAGCTTTTTCTAAAATCCACAATTTTAATCCTATGGGCAGCTCCTTAAAGTGCTCCTTGGAAAAGATGAACAGTAAAAAATCAACTAAAATAATTTGAAAAGATATACCGGCATACAAAGAACTGTATCACCACTTCCTGCACCAGTTCCTCGTTAGTATAGTATAGCTCTTTCAAAGAGACAGCACAGGCACGATTGGCCGAATGGCCTCCCAATGTGCTGCAAGCCTCCACGAATACATGAAACTCAGATGGATATCTGAGACATACACTCACAAAGAGAGCACACACACATGTCTGTGTTTGTGTGTGTGTGTTTGAGTCTTTGTCTCAAGCACTGCATAACCATTTCCTCTAAAATGTCCTTGATATTATGGTGGTGAACATTAAATTCCCCGACGGCTTGTCTCTGTCTGTCTCTGTCTGTGAGAAAAGCACAGAAGGAAATAGTTTTCAAATGGATGCCTGCCCGCACTTGGTGCTGTGGTTTCGAGAACATGCCTTTTGTGTTCTCGTCTAAAAAAATGTGATTTTGTACGAAAAGTTTGCCTGGCGTGAAAGCGATCTGAATTTCAAAGCAGCAAGGAGGAAGGACTGCCTTGCTCTGCTTGCTAGCAGGATGCGTTCTGCAGCTTCCCTGGTGGTCTAGTGGTTAGGATTCGGCGTTTGTCATCGCCAAGTCGCCTGGTTCGATTCCCAGACAGGGAAAAGTGCTAGTTGTGAAAATGCCACCAATCAAAGTACCCGCGCGAAACAATGCTCGCTCTCCATCAAACTTTCAACTTTCCACACCGCTGCTCCTGCCTGAATAGTCAGCAGCGCATCATTCGGTACAGCGATATAAAGGACATCCCCTTTCCTTCTGTAAATTGCATCTTGTCAGCAGGAAATTACATTTGGAACTAGACACTTTAAGTGTTTACATGCCCACATTTAACTGGAGCTTTTCTTAACTTGCCCCATTACCATCTCCTTTTGCCTAGCACCGTCTCCTAATCTCTCTTAATGTCTCTTAATCTCTCCTGCCTTCCACCCTATCACAGACCTTACCTTTTGTTCTCTCCTCCCCTCCCCGCTTTCCCTGCCTCTGCACTTAATTAAAAACCTGTTCCATCTCCAGCCTTTTCCAGTCTGACGAAGCGTCATCGACCTGAAACGTTAACTCTGTTTCTCTCTCCACAGATGCCGCCTGTCCTGCTGAGTGTTTCCAGCATTTTCTGTTTTTATTCAAGATATTCATTAGGCCTGAGCCCTTCCTGTATTGCTCAGTAGCCCACTGAGTGAGGAGCTAAGAGACCACAGGCCGGGGATGGAGACTTGGCATTTTCAGTTCTGTGTGGGGTTCAGCAACATACCTGCTGCTGAAGATAGAACTTGACATAATTTCAGCTGGTTCGGGATCAGTACGGCTCAGTGAGACTTCGGTACCGTCTCTCCCTTCACAACCAATCAGTGTCGTGAAAACAATGGTGTAAGAATAAAAATATATGTTTTGTATGTGTGATAGACTCGAGACTACTAATATGAGATGTATGTAATAAAGATGAATTTGATGTGTATGGATCTCCCCTGGGTAAGACAACGGTGCGAAACTTAACAAAGGAAACCTGCACAACAGGATAACCCCCACCGAGACAGCATCGATAATCCATCGAAACTCACCATTGAAACTCAAGAGCCATTGAAAGGTGTCAACAAACAATGACCTTAAGCAAGAAATGGCACGAGCCACTGCGGACAGACACATGTTCAAAAGAAAGCCAATCAAGAATTGCCATGAAACTATGACCCAATCCTGGGGTCTTAGCAATTTAGACGAGAGACAATGGACTTAAAAAGCTATAAAACAAGGAACCCAAAGGCTCTCGCTCTCTCTCTGGATGACCACGTGGAAAAGCAGGACGCCCTCCCTCGACAGACCATACATAGGTGCAAGGAAAAAGGGCGCGGGCATTGCTTGACTCAGGTAAGTACAAGTTTGTTTAAATCTAACCCATTACCTTTTGTAATCGTGTAGAGTCCACAGGATGCCAGTAGGCTATTGTTTTGATGCGCATGAGTGTGTGTGTTTAATACACTTATTCCAAATTGTTTCAAAAGAATTGGTCTTGCTGTAAATTTAATGCCAGTCAAAATAAAAAGCTTACAAAACTGGGGTTTCGTCCGAAATCTCTTGAGACAGTTTTATATAATCCTTTTAAACAATTGGAAATTTCGGGAGTTGCAATTGAAACCTGTGGTGCTAAGTTTAAAAGAAAACTGAAAAGACACAGGATTAGGGGAACGGGAGCATACAAAAAGCCAGCAAAAGACGTAGCTGTAGCCTAACATAAGAAAATATACAAAAAGTTTCCAACTACGGGACTTACAAGAGTTACGGGCACGATGCATCTGTAAAGGCCAACATGCGTCCTTTGGGGAGCTCTCGGCATTTCTCCAGGTGAGGGTAGATGAGGGAAAGCTAAGGCCAAAACAGACAAACGGTCGCTTGGCATTCGGGGCCCATTACTGTGCTGGGAGATTTAGGAATTAATGAGGCAGGATGCAAATCAGATCCGAGATTTAAAGGGAAAGATACAAGTTTTACAAGAACTAAAAGCCACCGAAACTTAGCTAAAAGAAAAAGGGATTCAAAGTATGAAAGAACAGAAAGAAGAAGGCATCCTGCTTGTTAAGCAGTTAAAGGAGGGAGAAATCCAGCATTTGAGACAAGAAATCGATCGATTAAGCCATAGTATCAGGCAACTAGAAAGTGGAGCCGAGCAGGCAGCTTCGTGGCTACAGCAACAAAGCCTCTCAAATTTAAATGCAGGACCAGCCGTCGCTGCAGCAAAACTTCCACTTCTCAGGCAGTCCCTCGGAGCCGAGGGTGACTTGCTTCCACATTAAAAATCAGTTCCCAGGTAACTGATGAGTCCAATGCGGGACCTACAGTCTCTGTCACAGGTGGGGCAGACGGTGGTTGAAGGGGCGGGTGGGTGGGGTGCTTGGGCTGACGTGCGCTCCTTCCGCTGTTTGCGCTTGGCTTCCGCTTGCTCCCGGCGAAGAGACTAGAGGTTTTCGGCGCCTTCCCGGATGCTTCTCCTCCACTTTGTGCGGTCTTGGGCCAGGGATTCCCAGGTGTCGGTGGTGATATTGTATTTTTTGAAGGAGGCTTTGAGGGTGTCCTTGAAGCGTTTCATTTGCCCACCTGGGGCTCTCCTGCCGTGTCGGAGCTCCGAGTAGAGCGCTTGTTTTGGGAGTCTCGTATCGGGCATGCGGACGATGTGACCCGTCCGTTGGAGCTGATCGAGCGTGGTCAAAGCTTCGATGCTGGGGATGTTGGCCTGAGCGAGAACAGTGACGTTGGTGCCCCTATTCTGCCAATGGATTTGCAGGATCTTGTGGAGGCAGCGTTGGTGGTACCTCTCCAGTGCTTTGAGGTGCCTGCTGTTCATGGTCCATACTGCAGCAAATGACACGAGGTAAGAGCTCAAGAAATATAAATTCGAAAACCTGCGGCTCCCACAGGATGTAGAAGACGTTAGAGGGGCATTAAGGAAAGCAATTAAGAAGCCACATAGGAAGGCAGACCACTCCCGGTGCCACCTAGAAATAGCGCGGCTTAAGAGTAAATTATTGATGGGGACGACCTACTGGTAGGTAATAGGAGGTGGGCATATTTCAGGAGGGGTCACCCCGAGTTAGAAGAAGGAGACTTAACACGAGTCCTCCTCTTGGCCTGTTCCACTTCTTTAAAGAATAATCTGCCAGACGCGATCCTCCAGCGTGGCAGAGCGACCGATGCTGTCGTGACCGAGATCCTAAACCATTTAGGGATCCAAAACTTAAACTTAGTGGATATACTTAGTCAGTCCAACCAGCTCCCAGATGAGTCCCCGAGAGCGTTCAGTAATCGCCTGTACGATATCTATGAACGTCCCCAGAACCAGGCACCCGCAAATGCTGCAGCAGGAAAGAATCAGGAACCATTCAAAACGATGTTCCTGACCCAGCTCCACTCTTTAGTTAAAACCACTCTGGGCATAGCCGTGAGGCCCGCCGATCAGTGGACAGATATAGAGACTAACGTTCAAAGAGCCTGGGAGGTGGTAAAAGACCAGTTAACGGTGATGTCATCACGCACCGCAAACAAAACCAGTGTCAGCGGTGGAGGGACCGAGGTACACACCCTTTAGGGAACAGTGCTTTAATTGTAAGAAGGAAGGTCACCTAGAAAAATACTGCAGGAGACCCAGACAGTGGATCCTTGGAGGGTTCCCTCCAATGGGTGTGCATTGCCGATAGGATTTTGCTTTCCCAATGGGTGTGTATTGGCGATTGCGTGCACCTGTAAATGATTTTGCATCACACCATGACAATTTGGGCTTACATGAGGGTTATCAACTGTTGTTATCAATCGTTGATCCGTCCCAGAGGGCTTGGATTCGTCCTTTTTTAGAAGGGTAACTAACTGAGCCAATTGTTGTTCCATCGCAAAGGGTTCGGGATCATACCTCGGGAGATATCTATGCATTGCATCATGGTCCGGTGCCTGTTGGTAAAAGAACGGGTCACCTTTCTAGGAATGTCGATTTCTCCAGAGGGATTGTCCTCCGACTCCCAGAAGGTGCAGATAATACAGCGAATACCATTACCCACTTCCAAAACAGCCCTACGATAATTCTTGGGTTTGATGGGGTACCAAAGGGACATTATTCCAGGATTTGCAGATTGTGCAAAGCCGCTGTATGATTTGATAAAACTGCAGGTTGATGACATACGCCCGGCATGGACTGATGCTCACACCTATCCGTGGACAAATTAAAAACTGCAGTGATACAGGCCACATATCTGATTCCTCTGGATGCCACGCAGCTCTTCCTTTCGGAGGTCGGGGTCACAGAACAAAGCTTCGCCGCAGTTGTGTGCCAAACGCAAGCTTCTCGATGACAGCCCATTGCATAAGCGTCTTGAATCCTGCAGGGGGCAGAAAAGACGTCTAGTGCGTGCGAGCATCACCTACTGGCCGTCTTCTGGGCGGTACTACATTTTACCTTTATTTGTGGGATACAAGCTACCATCCTTCACAGCGCACACACGACTCTGAACCTCCTGATGAAACCTGAGATTCTCTAGTTTTCTCGCAGCGCCTCAGCAAATGGACATTGGAATTTATGGAAAGAGACATTGGTATAATTTCCAAACCAACCACATTGCTGCCACAATTCCTGGTTTAAGAGGGGGAACCAGATGAATGTCCGCTACCCCTGATTAACTTTGAGACCCATCCTGTGCAGAAAGAGCCCCTACATGGACCCCAGATATCTACGTCGATGGGTCCTCATATCACATCGAGGGATCGGGGTATGCTGTGGCATTGCCAGTGAGAATCATCCAGCAAGGATGCAACTGACAGTCCTCACAATATGCAGAAATCGCCGCACTTCTAAACGCCGTGAACGAAACCTCAGATAGACCCGTGAATATTTGGTCCGATAGTGCCTATGCTATAAACACCATGTTCACCTTGCCGCTATACCACAAAAATGATTACCGTAGAATAGACGGTTAGGCCCTGGTCCATGTGCCCTGGTTATGCCTGCTCTGGTCATACCTTAAACAGCGATCCCAGCCCTGCTTCATAGGAAAGGAGCAACCCATAGAAAAGGGAGTCCAAATATTGATGGAAATTCCAGAGCAGAGAGAGCAGCCAAGGACGCTGCGATCATGGGGTGATAGAGGATATCGTTGTTGAGCCCTGCAATGCTGTTAGCAAGAGCTCTCCAGCAGATCACATAGATTTAAAATCCCTCCAGCAGCAATACTGCCCATACGCCGTTGTAAGCGCCTGACACGAGGAAGGCAGAACCCGTCCTCAACCGACAGCCTGGGCCCCCAATACCATACCGGCCACTGCCCCTGACTCAGCGGAGTAGTTGTTGATGTTATAAAGAAAGCCATATGCCTGCCTGGTGGTGTGTGCTCCACCAGAGGTGGGTCAGGAACTGCTCTCCCTCTTTTACTCCCACCCCACGGCAGGGCACTATTCGGCCTTGTAACCTTCTATAAAGTAGCATCCACAGATTGGTGGCCTTCCATGAGGGTAACAATCAACCTACATGTGGCACGATGTCTACCGTGCCTGCAGCACAATCCACCCACGTGCACGAACCGTGCCTTGCTTGAAAGCGCGCCCCCACCTCAAGGGCCATGGACTCACCTCCAGATAGACTTCATTGGGCCACTTCCACAGGCGCAAGTGAATTTTCCAGAATGCCCTAGTGGTGGCGGATCAATTCACTAAATGGATCGAATCATTCCTCTGCCGCTCCCACACATAGAAACATAGAAACATAGAAGATAGGAGCAGGAGTAGGCCATTCGGCCCCTCGAGCCTGCTCCGCCATTCGATGAGATCATGGCTGATCATCCAAACTCATTACCCTGTACCTGCCTTCTCCCCATATCCCTTGATAACTTTAGCTTTAAGAAATATATCTAACTCATTCTTGAATATATTTAATGAATTGGCCTCAACTACCTTCTGTAGTAGAGAATTCCACAGGTTCACCACTCTCTGGGTGAATAAATTCTTCCTCATTTCTGTCCTACATGGCTTACCCATTATCCTTAGATTATGACCCCTGGTTCTGGACTCTCCGACCATCGGGAACATTCTTCCTGCATCTAGTTTGTCCAGACCTGTCAGAATTTTAGATGTTTCGATGAGATCCCCTCTCATTCTTGTATACTCCAGCGAGTATAAGCCCAATCGACCCAATCTCTTCTCATATGTCATTCCTGCCATCCCAGGTATCAGCCTTATGAATCTTCGCTGAACTGCTTCCATGGCAAGAACATCCATCCTCAGATAAGGCGACCAAAACAGCACACAGTACTCAAGGTGTGGTCTCACCAAGGCCCTGTAGAACTGCAGCAGGATATCCCTGTTTCCGATACTCAAATACTTTAGCTATGAAGGCCAACATACCATTTGCCTTCTTCACCGCCTGCTGCACCTGCATGCTTACTTTCAGCGACTGTTGCACAAGGACACCCAGGTCTCGTTGCACTTCCCCTTCTCCCAATCTATTGTCATTCAGATAATAGTCTGCTTTTCTGTTTTTGACACCAAAATGGATAACCTCGCATTTATCCACGTTAAATTGCATCTGCCACGCTTCTGCCGACTCAACCAAACTGTCCCAATCATCCTGGAGTTTATCGGTATCCTCCTCGCTGCACACACGCCCACCCAGCTTTGTTTCATCTGCAAACCTGGAGATATTACATTTAGTTCCCTTATCTAGATTTATTGTGACCTATCCCTGCTGACACACAATGATGGACGACCGCATTTAACACAAACATGGCCGTTTGTTGGTGACACAAACATGGCCGCCAGCGGCTGTATTTTGCACTGTCACAGGGAATATTTGAGTCGAATAGCATTTAATGGGAAGTTAGATTTACACATGATGGAGAAATGAATAGAAGGATATGTTAATGGGGTTAGATGAAGAAGTTTAGGAGGAGCAACGAGTGGAGAATAAACACTGGCATGGACCTTATGGGCTGAAAGGTTAATTTCAAGGCTTTAAATACTTTGAAATTGTTTATAATACACTCTCTTAGTCATAGAGTCATAGAGTTATACAGCACAGAAAGAGGCCATTCGGCCCATCGTGTCTGTGCCGGCCATCAAGCCCTGTCTATTCTAATCCCATTGTCCAGCACTTGGTCCGTAGCCTTGTATGCTATGGCGTTTCAAGTGCTCATCTAATTGCTTATTGAATGTTGTGAGGGTTCCTGTCAGGCAGTGAGTTCCAGATTCCAACCAACCTTTGGGTGAAAATGTTTTTCCCCAAATCCTCTCTAAACCTCCTGCCCCTTACCTTGAAACTATGCCCCCTGGTTATTGACCCCTCTACTAAGAGGAAAAGTTCCTTTCTATCTACCCTATCTAATACCCTCATAATTTTGTAAACCTCAATCAGGTCACCCCTCAGCCTTCACAGCTCTAAGGAAAAAAAACCCCAGCCTGTCCAGTCTCTCTTCATAGCTGAAGCGTTCCAGCCCAGGTACCATCCTGGTGAATTTCCTCTGCACCCTCTCCAAAGCAATCACATCCTTCCTATAGTGTGGCTACCAGAACTGCACACAGTATTGCAGCTGTGGTATAACTAGCGTTTTGAACAGCTCCATCATAACCTTCCTGCTCTTATATTCTATGCCTCGACTAATGAAGGCAAGTATGCCATATGCCTTTTTAACCACCTTATCTACCTGTCCTGCTGTCTTCAGGGATCTATGTACATACACTCCAAGGTCCCTCTGATCCTCTGTCCTTCGTAGGGTCCTACCATTCATTGTGTATTCCCTTGCCTTGTTAGTCCTCCCAAAATGCATCACCTCACACTTTTCTGGATTAAATTCTATTTGCCACTGTTCTGCCCATCTAACCAACCCATCTATATCATCCTGCAGCTGAAGCTTCCCTCCTCGCTATTTACCACTCCACCAATTTTCGTGTCATCTGCGAGATTACAGATCATACCTCCTACATTCATAGATAAATCATTAATGTACACTACAAACAGCAAAGGACCCAGCATCGATTCCTGCGGTACACCACTGGACACAGGCTTCCAGTCACAAAAATAAACTTCGATTATCATCTCTGCCTCCCTGGAATTATCAGATAACTTCCTGCACTCATCTCTCTGTCCACAGTCTGCAGCTGTCAATCACACGCTCTCCACCCGATAGCTCTCAGGATATTCCTGCTCGTATATCTCTTCACACGGTCTGCAGCTGTCAATCACACACTCTCCTCCCGGAAACTGTCAGGGGATTCCTGCTCTTACAGCGAATTGTATAGAATAGACAGAGATGTGTTTGACTGCTGCAGACAGAATGCAGAGATAAGCAGATAGATGTTGACGATATTTAGTGGAGGTGGGGTGCAGCTGAGAATATTAGATCGATTGTGGAGGAGCTGAGGATATTAGGTCAGGTGGGGAGTAGCTTATGATGTTCGACGCATAAATACATACCGAAAGTCACAAAGAGAGGCTGGTGCAAACAGGACAACGGTTCTGTTAGTTGAAATAAATAATCACTTCACCCACTTCTTCGAAAAGCAGTAGTACAATCTGACAAGCAAGGAGTTTACTTTGCAATAAATCTTCAGATTTTCTGATAAAATTCCAAAACCTCACACTGTTTTCGATGTCTGCCTTTATTATTTGTTCTTGTTTTTAGGCAGTAAAACTGAAGCTTTGCTTAAAATATTGAAGATGCATTTCTTTAAAGGACATCTCACAATAGACATTATAAAACGTGCAGACGGTGCTCATAAGTGGCAAGTGAACTTTAACATAGATGAATGCGCGGTGATGCAGTTTGGTAGGAAAATAGCAATATCATGAGCGTAGTGCGGTTGACGTTGTGTATATGGACTTTCAAAAGGCGTTTGATAAAGTACCTCCTAATAGACTTGTTCGTAAAGTGCAGCCCATGAGGTTAAAGCAACAGAACAGAATGGGTATCAAATTGGCTAAGGGGCAGAAAGCAGAAATAGTGGTAACTGCTTGTTTTTCAGACTGGAGCGAGGTATACTCTGATGTACCCCAGAGGTCGCTATTAGAGTACTGCTTGTTTTGATGCATATTCATGCCCTCGAGTTGGGTACACACAACATTATTATATAGTTTGAAAATAATACGAAACTCGGAAATATAGTACACAATGAGGAGGACTGTAACAGACTTCAGGAGGACATAGACTGACTGGGCAAAATAAGAACATAAGAAATAAGAGCTGCAGATGGCCCTTCGGCCCATCGGCCCTTCGGGCCTGCTCCAACATTCAATAAGTTAATGGCTCACCTTCGATTACAAAGACATTTATTTAACACCTTCGAATTGAACCTCATTCCTGCATATACAGTTATCTCCTTACTCAGTTTACTGGAATGTTCTGCATTTACAGAATAAAATACCAGTGGAGACTAAAACAGATACTAAATCCGCAGAAATTTTGGCTTGGTGTTGATCCTCATAAAATGTTCCTCAGGCTGGAGGGTGCGAGAGATTTATGAAGTCGCTGACCTGATGCTGCTCTTTCCCGATGCAGTTTCTTTCCAAATCCAAACCCTTGATTTACATCATAACCAATACTCTGATTCAAAAGAGCAGACACATGGCAGATTAAATTTAACACAGCGAATTGTGAAGTGACGTATTTGTTAGGTAGAATGAGAGGCAATATTATCTAAATGGGACAAGCATCGGTGCTGGGGCGACTCTTGTTCCTCATTTACAGAAAAAATTTGGACTCGGGAATCAAAAGTTCAACTTCAAAGTATGTGGATGCCAGCAAAATGGGGGCTTATAATTGAAACAGTGGAGACTGCGACTCAATACAGGAAGACGTTAATAAACTTGGAGAATCAGCATGTAATTGGCAATGACATTTCATTACAGAAGTGTGAGGTAGTTCATTTTAAAAGCAAGAATGACTGAGGTCACAAAGTACTCGGAAAATAAGTGTCTAAATGGGGTTGTGGAGAAGAGAGACGCGAGGGTACAGATACACAAAACACTAAATGTAGCGATGCATGTTGATAAGGCCATAAATACAAAGAAAGCACTAGGGTTAAACATAGAAGATAAAACATAGTAGATAGGAGCAGGAGCAGGCCATTCGGCCCCTCGAGCCTGCTCCACCATTCAATGAGATCATGGCTGAACATCCAAACTCAGCACCCTGTACCTGCCTTCTCCCCATATACCTTGATACCTTCAGCTTTAAGAAATATATCTAACTCATACTAGAATATATTTAATGACTTGGCCTCAACTACATTCTGTGGTAGAGAATTCCTCAGGTTCATCACTCTCTGGGTGAAGAAATTCTTCCTCATTTCTTTCCTAAATGGCTTACCCCTTATCCGTAGAATATGAACCCTGGTTCTGGACTCTCCGACCATCGGGAACATTCTTCCTGCATCTAGTTTGTCCAGACCTGTCAGAATTGTATATGTTTCGATGAGATCCCCTCTCATTCTTCTATACTCCAGCGAGTGCAAGCCCAATTTCTAGAGTGATAGAATTGTAAAGCAGAGAAGTTATGTTAAACTTGTATAGAACCTTCGTTAGACCGTTAGAGTATTGCAACATTTCTGGTCGAAATCTTTTAAAATGTTTATAGAGGCACTGGAGAAGGTGCAACAAGGATTTACTAGATTGATACCTGAACTGAGAGATTACACATATCAGGAAAGATTGAACAGGCTGGGGCTAATTTCTTAAGCGGTTTTTTTTGCTCTATATTCTATGTAATATAATCTTCTGAACGGCAGCTCAGCTCTGTCTGCCTATCTACTGACGAGGCTCTTAATCTGGAAGCTGCAAATGAATTGCTGCACTAAATAGCTGAAGTGACTTTTTACAGAAGAGCTCAGACTGAATGCAACAAACTGGTGGTCCTGTCCTGAAAGACAACGTGGGAACTGTCAGTCAAAAATAGTGTCGTGTCCTAAAAACAGTGCTCGCCCCGCCGCTGGTTGTATTGTCAGATCACCAGCGATTACTGGTGTAATTCAGTTGAACAAAGTCTGGGACTAAATATTACATTCATGGGCTGGAAACAATGGGACCCGCCTCTGGGCTGCGATCAGTTGTTCTGATTCTTAATTAATTGAATAATTGAGGTAACCGGATATTTCACCGCGCTCTTCAACTGCTCTCTGAAGTTGGACTGGGTCACCACATAAATAAATGTGTTTGTGCAGCAACTTAAACTGCGAAGCATTAATCCGACTTGTTGAAGTATATTTAATGTATCAGTGGAATTATCTATTCCTGCAATGCCATAAATAAAGAAATTTATAACATATGCCAACCACAGAAGTATGAAGCTGCCGGATATGGTGAAGAGTAAAATCATAGACTTCCTTCTGCTCTCCATCTCTGGGTCTCTGCCATTCTCTCCCTTGCTCTCACCCCTCAGTCCCTTACGGACTCGACTGGCCACTAAAATGTGTTTGACTGTCAGAGCGTTGAGCAACAAAATTAAAGTGAATGGGAGTAATGGGGTTAAAAACGGATCAAGCCTGTCCAATCCCACCCACACGGGCTCAGTAAAATAACTATTGATTATGGAGCAGAACCACGGGACATTGTTGATTATCATTGAAGGTTCAATTGTAAAGTAGTAGGGAATGTTTTTTAAACAGAACAGAGTGCAGGTTGTTGCTAGAACCACAGCCGCAGTTTTCTCAGTACAATATTTGGTTTTCAGCTTCTGGCAACAAATGGCTACAAATCGATCAAAGGAGAAAGTGACGGTGAACCAGACAGAACAGTCGATGGCTGCACCAGACAGGACAGTGAGAACACTACACGCAGGTGTGATGTCCAGGAAACACACTGGGAAATAATAAGTATTGATCCGCCTCAGAATGACCTCAATTATAATGACCAGTAGATCCGCCGCTGCCATGGCCACCAGGTAGCGAGTGGTGCAGGTGGAGAGACCGCACTTTCCCCGGGACAGGATCACAATCGCCACTAAATTAACTGTAAAAAAAGAGAAGGGAAAAGAGACTGGAAATTACTGATCAAACATTCTCCGTGTCTGAGCCCAGACAGTAAGGGCTGGATTTTAGCACCAAAAACAGTAGAGTTGGGGTCGGGTCAGTGGTTTAAATTTTAAACATCTCATCCCAAACACAACGAGCTCGATTTTGCGATTTGGGTCGGGCTGGGGCGTGTCAGGTGGTTTTCGTGTCAGGACCCCGACTCCGATGTGAAGTGCGAAAAAAGTGCGATTTTCCCCTAATTGGGCACGTGATTTCCAGCGTGTGCGAACCCCTGGCCCAATGAGTCTTTCCATCTTGAAAGTCGCCTCCTATGAGGTCATCAGTGCTGCTGGATTTAAGGCCTGCAAGCAGCCTTGCTTATTCTGGAGACTGGAAACTTTATGCCCATTGTTGTGATCTCTTCATTCGGCAAATCTGTCCAGCAGTAGGCCAAAGTGTGCTCCACGGTTTGATGAAGCCGCCCTGCAAGCTCTGGTGGAGGGAGCAAGATCAAATAAGGAGGTGCTCTTCCCTTCCTCAGGGAGGAAAAAGCTTGCCCAGCAGACTAAAGCTGTGTGGATGCAAGTGGCCCAGGAGATCAACTCAATGTCTATGTGTTGCAGAACCTGGCTGCAGTGCAGGAAGAGATTTCCTGACTTTCTCTGCACAGGAAAAGTGAGTCTGCCTTTTCCATCACCCTCAATCTGAACCCCATCACCTCTCCTCACCAGCACTCAGCTTTGCCAACCTCTTCCTCCACATCCCAGTTGACACTGACATCCCAGCACTGTTACTCATTCCCTCTCTCTGCATGTCCACATTCTCTTAACTATTCGACTATGCAGCCCTCACACTCCCTATTGCTGTGATGCGATGACAACAACTTACGACACACAGGGAGGTCCCTTGGTCTTGGCACCTCACTCCATCTTTGCCTACTTCTAATCATCTATGCTATGGAATCTCTACACTCACTCCTTCATTTTCACTCCACTTGTGTCCCTCATTACAGGAAAAGAGAGCCCACAATAAGAGGGAGAGGGCGAGGACAGGAGGAGGGCAACCCTCAGTAGCCCAGCTCCCCACTGCGGAGGAGACGGCCCTGGAGATTGTGGGAGTGGAGGAGGATGCGCAAGTTGGGGTCGGAAAGACGGGTGCATCACAGTAAGCTGGTGACGGAATAGCTTTACATCTCTCTCATTGACATTGCATGAGTAAATGATAATGATTCTGATGCTCTAACAGATTGACTTATGATCATCTGCACAACTCAATGTTAATGCAAACTTAACCTCACATCTCCAACTCTTTATTTTACTCCCACACAGGACCATCGACAGCCCCCGTCAACACTGTCCAAGAGGAAGTGCCTGAGCTTCAAGACTCCTCAGAGGAAGCTGCAACCTTTGAAGGCCTAGCGTCAGCAAAATTCAGCGCACCAGCACCAGCGCAGACACTCACACCTCGGTGGGATCTGCACGAGATAGTGTAGTGTTGTCACTTGGTGTATCACAGCTCAGAAGCGAGCATCAGCAGATGGTGGAGACAGGGACAGCAGTGGAGAGTCGTCGTCGTCGGGCGCAGGACTCTGCTAGCTCGGCTCCGCTGCATGTCGACCCTGTGCCTCCGGGTTCATCCAGAAGTAGAGCAGTGCTGGAACTCCAGGAACAGGTGCACGAGTCTCTGGCAGGGTTAGTCTCCAGGATCACTGCGAGTGTGGAGCGAATGGAGGAGTCCATCGCTAACATGAGCAGAGCCTTTGTGGAGGCGTTGGTGCATGAACGCATCACCGCAGATAGGATGGCAACCTCCGCGGAAAAGATGGCTTCCGTAGAGGAGAGGATGGCAATGGCCATGGAGGAGCTTAGTCGCCAGCGTCGTGAAAACTTGGTCATTGTTCAGAATAGATTGACATACCTTGAGGAGCGATGGTCAGCTATTGAGCAGAGAAATAGGACCTTCATCGAAGTCCTCTGGAGTAGGACTTCCAGCGCGGAAAAGGGTCCTCATGGCACCCCTGAAGTGCAGAAAGGGGCTGTCCAGTCACTTGCTAGGTCTCAAGTGGGGCTGAACAATGAGCGGGATGTTCGTGACAGACAACAAGGAAGTGGGGTCTCCTCTCCAAGAACTCCCACGACCATGCCACTGCAGAGCACTCGGTCAGAGCCCCACCAGAGTCCCCACCCAACTGAGATCGGCGTTTCAACCCCTGCATAGCCGCAGGAGCAGCAGACTGTTGCCGAGCCCTCACAGCTTCGCAGCCCCAGAGGACGCCCGCCAAAGGTGTCGAGACAGGAGCAGCAAGAAAGTCAGCAAGGTAACGCCACATCTGCTGAAGCCACAGGGGAAGCACCACGTAGGAGCACGCGTAAGAGGAAGATAATGCACAAGCATTCATAAGGGTAGTCACTTGGGTGAAATGTTGTGTTTAATTTTGAAAAGCAATCAGTTGCTTATTGTGATAAAAAGTTCTGATGGTAAACTGTTGCAGTTGTGGGGTGTGTCAATACGCTAATGGGACTTCCACATTGAGGACTTAGGGAGACTTGCAATTGTCAGTATGGTGGTCAGGGTGATAGGAATCTGCAGGTTCTCGGCCATTGTCGATGGTCTGATAAGAAGGTGCGAGACAAAAAGTGTTTGATTGTGCAGGCTAAGCAAATATGGCCAAGACAAGTGCGTCCCTTCCATCCCTTGCAGCAATGTGGTCGCGTGCTTGCGCCTTCTGGCCTGTGCAGCTTCAGGTGGGTGAACAGCAGCATGGCGCTCCTGTTGTTGCTGCTGCTGTTGATGTGCTATTGTTCATTGTTCTGCTACTGCCGCGGCTGATCTTCAAACGAATCTGATGTCCAGGAGGTAAGGAAATAAATGATTCCCATGCTTCTGGTATATGCCTCAGTTGAAGAAGCGCTCAGTCAAGATGGGGAGAGGGGTTTCCCAGGAGGCCACACTGGAGATGGGTGCCAGGCTCCAAATTCCACAACAATGGGTATGCCTGCTCAAAGTTCCCCCAGACCTGAGACAACAAAGTTCAGCCACCTGCAAATGAAGATTGCTGAAAACTCCTTTTTAATGGTGGAGCTGCAGCTGTTAGTAACCAATCCACTTGTGAGGCCGCCAGCCTTCACTGGCGTGTTCCAGAAGAGACGTGCTGCACGGGGGAAAAGGGTTAATTTCAGAGAGGCCTCTCAAAATGGGATTATAAAGGCAATTAACTGGTTGTTAAGGGCCTTAAGGGCCTATCCCGCCTCTTGGAGGCGGGATCGAAATGGGGTCTGAAACCCCGGTTCCTGGAAAATTCCTCGGACGCGGGCTGGAGACGGGATCGGACCGCCCGCCATTTTCTGCGATTTTAACACCTCACACACCTCCAATCTCGCCTCCTCGGGCCTGACATAATCGAGCCCAACTTGTCTCCAACCCGCACATTTCCGATTTTAACGGAGACGGGACAGTGGGCGGGGTGGTGGGGGTGGGGGCAGGGAATCGCTCCAAGTAGGGGCGTTGGCAATTTAAATATATTACTGAGGCTGGCAGCCTCTGATTTAACCTGTGCTACAGGATTAACTGCGGCCAGCCTTGTTAGCCAGTCCTCGGGAATGCTGGCAGATGAAGAGAGGCGAGGACAGCGTCGGGGAGAGTTTTAATGCATTCACAACACTGCTTGTGGGCCAGGAGGAGCAGGAGTGCTTCACCGCAGCCACCCAATCTCCCCACCCATCAGAACCCAACCCCATAGAGAGACCCACGGGTCGGAGATCGGACTCCACCGGGTCACTGATAGGACACGTGCCATAATCCGGACACCTCCCGGGGTCGGACACCACCCCACGGGATCCGATACTTTTTGGGATCAGACATCTCCCCGCTGGTTTCGGGGATCGGACCCCACCACCTCCGCAATTGTACCACCCCTCCGGTCCATGAAATTCCTCCACCTGATAACAAAGAGCAACCGGGTTCGGGGATGGTACTTCTTCCCTGTTCCCGGGTCACAACCTGCCGTCTCGGACACCCGCTCTCATGTTCTGCTATTCGAACCAACCCCAGGATCGGACGCCACACCCTCATCCCGGGGTTTCAAACCATATCCCGTCGGCTGTGATTTTGAGGCCAGCTCGGGTTTACTGAAATCTGGACCAGAGAGAGGTGGACGGACATGGCCAGAAACATTAATGGGCATCTGGAGCACAGCTCCGACCACAGAAAGAAGGATCTCACACGTATTCTCGGATAGTAGGTGAAGAATTAAACTCTAGATGCGGATTCAGAGCCTGAATAGGATAGAGAGATTATTGAGGTGCGGAATTAAATTCTGTCAAATAATAATTGAATAGTTTCATCAAACAACTTCAAGACCATGACGTTAGAAATGGGGAATAAAATGTATAAAGTAATCAAAGAGAGGAGAATACATTTGGTTTGGATGTATTGCATCCACGCATACTAATATAGATACAGGAGCTTTAACAGAGGCACTGTTACATATTGATAAAAAGTCATTACTAAAGGGAATAGTGCCAGAGGGCTGTCAGACAGCTGATGTTATTCCTATATTTAAAACAGAAGATCGAAAAAATCCATGGAACTGTAGGGCAGGTAGCATAACTTTGGTGATAGGAAATATAATGGAATCCGTACTCTAATATAATAAAAACAAAATCTAGAAACACAAAATATAATAAAGAGTCGTCAGCGCCCATTCCAAAAGGGAAGGTCTTGCTTGACCAACCTTCGTAAATTATTTGAAAATGTATCAGCAAGTGTAGATACGGTTCATGTAGTAGATATAATATACTTTGATTTTCTAAAGCCCTTTGATAAGGTACCGCATTGCAATCTCATGACATAAGAAATGGCCTACTCTTGCTACTATTTCTTATGTTCTTATGTTCAAATCTCAGAGCAAGTGGAGCTAGGGTTCAAGCAGCAGAATGGATAGCAAGCTGCTTACAAACACTGAAAACATGGAGTAGATGATAAAGGTATTTACTCAGTTTAGCAGAAGGTAAGAAATGGTCTTCCACAAGGACTGGCGCTGGGACCACAGTTGTTCACCATTTACATAAACGATATGGTCTCGGGAATCAGAAGCACAAATTCAAAATTTACAGACGAATCCGAATTCGTTAATACAGAGAAAGAATGCAACAAAGTACCCTTGCAGAATGGGCGTTCAATCTCTAATTAATTTCATTGTAGCTCAGTGTGAGTTGCTGCATTTTGCTTTGAAGAATAAGGATCTCAAACATTCCGTGGAAAATTTGAGGCTGAATGGGGTAGAAAACAAAGTGTTTTAGAAGTACAGATTCACATTTAATTTAAAGAAGCAACGCAGATTAACAAGGCAGTAAAAAGCAGACAAAGCACTGGGGTTCATTTCAAGAGAACTGGAATTGAAAAGCAAAGAAGTTATGTTAAAATTATAGAACATTGCTAATACCGTAATTTGCATACTGTGTAGAGTTCAGGTCTCCATATTACAAAAAGTATTTCCGTGCGCTTCGGAAGTTCCAAGTATTTTACAAGGATGACACCAGAACTGAGAGCTTATAACTGTCAGGAAACATTGAACAGGCTGGGGCTCTTTTCTCTCGATAGGAGAAGGCTGAGGGATGATCTAATAAAGGTCTTTGAATGAATGAAGGAGTTTGATTGGATAGAGTTAGAACAGTTATTTCCATTTTTGAGGGAGTCAAAATTTGAAGTTTATCGAGACTGAGTAGTCACTGATAAATTCAATAAGGAATTCAGGAGAGATTTATTTACTCAGAGAGTGGTTAGAATGTCGAACTTTTACAACAATGAGTAGTTGAGATGCAGAGTAATGTTGTATTTAAGGGGAAGATCGACAGGTACCTGAGGGAGAGAGGAATAGAAGGATATACTGATAGTTTTAGACGGGCTGGGATGGGGAGAGGTTCATGTGGAGCATGAGCCAGACATAAACTAGTTGGGCAGAATGGTCAGTTTCTGTGCTGTAAATTCTATATAATTCTCTGTAACATAAGTATTAATTAATCACAGTCATGAGATCTTTCATAAGATTGCAGATATTGAAGAGGTTTAGTTAATGAAGCAGTGTTCTATTTATTTCATTATTAACAGCATAATAAACTTATAAATTACTGCCCCGGGTTTATCTCTGCATTTTAAAAACCGGATATGTTCTTCAGTTAAACGTGTCCATCCTTATAGGCACACACCTCACTGAGCTAAGGGCAGAGATCGGTGCAGATTACCTGTGTAGAAAATCTGAATCATAGATAAGAACTGGCTCGTCAAACCGTTATCAGTTGCAAAATGGAATTATCAATAACCACAGCCTGTCCAATAGTAGGATAATACAATTCACCACTCATGACCCACAGATTATCAGTACCGTCTTGAGGAAATGGGATTAATCAGCAAGAAAACAACATAATTGTTTGCAGAAACTATACTTTAAGTAATAATAAGTAATTATACAGAGTCTTTGAATACTGTCACGGTGCTGCCCTGTCAGTAAATAGTTAACATCTGTTTGTGTCGGTGCAGTTCAACAGGAAACTGAACAACATCAAAGCATTTCTCAGTATACGCTTATATCCAAACATCTTCAACAAACAGCAAATAATATTACCCTGTTCCAGTCATTACAGCCGTAAAACACGAAGGCAGCTCCATAGAGAGGAGAGATCAGTCACATGAAACAATTTTTTCAACGTAGATCCGACTTCTTCTACTCCTGTAAATTGACCCACACTCAGTATATTTCTACAGTGCGAAATTCTCACTTTAATAAATGGCCACTTGGTCAGGAGTTTCACTGCAGTTAGTGACCCACACTCAATACAGTTCTACCGTGAAAGATGCTCCCAGTAATACATCGCCACTGGTGTGAGGTGTTCCACTACTGTTAGTAACCCATACTCAGCACAGCTCTAAAGTCACAGATACTCCCAATAATAAATGACCACTGAATCAGGTGTACACAGACTCAGGACAAGTCTACAGTGACAGATACTCCCTCTAATACCTTCACTCAGAGAGTTGCCCGCGCTGAGGGCTGTTTCAACTGTAAACGGTATTGCACTAATAAAGATTACTTGATAAATCTGCGAGAGGTGAGTTACAAACAGAAGTTTATTTTATGTTGAAGAAAGTGAATAAAACAGCAGAGGCAATTCAGAAAATTAAGGAAATGATCACTGATCGGGTGCCTGTATAACGGGGACCAGTATATCAAAATGCAACATTATCTGACACAAAGCAAAACCAGAGACCAGCTCACACACAGATTTACACAACTTCAAAGTTAATAGTCACTTACCAGGAACACCAATGGCGGCAATGATCACGTAGTATATTTTCCGGACATGTTGAATTGTTAGATTCATTTTCTGTGTGGAGCGATGTGTCCCTTCGTGCTGCAGGCAATCTCTCTGAATTATACTGTGAGACGATACATTCGCAGAGCCTTTAATTTATAAACTGTGTGATCTCCACTGGGACATTGAGGTTGCAACATCGTTCAATATAGTTATTTTTAAAATTTGAAAAAACAGATGACGACAGCCGAGTTAAGTCCCTGTTGTGATGGAATATATTTAGTGCTGAGATTGAAATTGAAAACCCCAAAGACCGGAGAATTCTGATCACATTAATTAACTAATGGTAATTGCCAGCTCTATTCTCCCAGTGATGGCGTTGTTGTTTCAAACACCATCAGCTCGATAGTTAGATCTCATAGTGTTTCGGTGATGTCCTTCACTCTGCTGTGGCCATTCAGTAACTAAATTCCTAATGTTTGACTGCCCTCTCAGGGCTACTCTGCTGCTCTCTGGGATGGGACTGCCCTCTTTAACAGTAGCCAGTCAGTTGAACGATAAAAGTGGGGAATTCCTATCGTTGAATCCTTAAAGTAACACAGCCCCTTAAATCAATATATTTCCTCAAACTAATGAAACTATTACATCTAAGAAAAATAACCAAACTTAATCAGCCCTTGAATCGAATACAGCAACTGAAACTAATACAGCCCCTCAAAGTAATGCAGCTCCTCAAACTCATACAGCAACCTAATCTAATAAAGGCCCTTAAATTAATACAGGCCCTCAATTTAATACAGCCCATCAAACTAATACAGCCTATCAAACTAATATAGACCCTCAAACTAATACAAAACCTTAAAATAATACGGTTCATCAAACTATTATAGAAAATCAGCTAATCAAACTAATGCAGCCCTCAAACTAATTCAGCCCCTTAAACCATTACAGCAACTCAAACTAGTGCAGCCTATCAAACTAATATCAAATAAAACTCGTCAATGAAATACAGCTCCTCAAAATAATACAGCCTCTAAAACTAATACAAACCCTCAAACTAATAGAGCCCTTCGAACTAATACAGCCCCTCAAAATAATACAGCCCCTAAAACTAATACAAACCCTCAAACTAATAGAGCCCTTCGAACTAATACAGCCCCTCAAAATAATACAGCCCCTAAAACTAATACAAACCCTCAAACGAATAGAGCCCTTCGAACTAATACAGGGTCCCAATCATATAAAGCCGCTCAAAATAATTAAGCAACACAACCTAATACATCACCTCAAGGTGATACAGCTCCTCAATCACCATTCAACCAACACCATAAACATTCATCCCTCCACCACCGGCGCACCGTGGCTGCACTGTACCATCGACAAGATGCCCGACAGCAACTCGCCAAAGCTTCTCCGACAACACCTCCCAAACCTTCGACCTCTACCACCAAGAAGGACAAGAACAGCGGGCGCACAGATAACCACCTCCTCTAAATCCTCTCCATGTCACAAACTTTCTGACTTGGAAATATATCGCTGTTCCTTCATCGTCGCTGTTTCAAATTCCGGGAACTCACTGGCTTTCATCATTGTGGCAGCACCTTCACCACACGGACAGCAGCAGGTCAGGAAAGCGGCTCACCACCACCTTCTCAAAGGCAATTGGGGATGGGCAACACGGTGGCATAGTGGTTAGCAGTGGTGTCTCACAGCGCCAGGGACCCGGGTTCGAATCTGACCTCGGGTGACTGTCTGTGTGGAGTTTGCACATTCTCCCCGTGTCTGCGTGGGTTTCCTCCGGGTGCTCCGGTTTCCTCCCACAGTCCAAAAATGTGCGGGTTAGGTTGATTTGGCTATGATAAATTGACCCTTAGTGTTAGGGGGGGATTAAATATGTGGGGTTATGGGGATAGGATGGGATATGTTAGGGGGAATTAAATACGTGGGGTTACGGGGGTAGGGTGGGATATGTGTACTGTGGGGATTAAAGCAGGGACAGGGTACTGGATTTGGATGATCAGCCATGATCGTATTGAATGGTGGAGCAGGCTCGACGGGCCGAATGGCCTACTCCTGCTCCTAGATTCTATGTTTCTATGTTTCTAAATGCTGGATATACCAACGAAGCCCAGATCCCGTGGATGAATAAATTAAATAAACATGATGATTTGAAAGCAAATAAATTGAAAACGCAAAAATGGCCAAGTGAACGGTATCTGACCAAGCACAAAGTAACTGACCAGCTGACCACAAACTGATCGAGCACCAAAAAAGTGGATAACTGACCAAAATCTGACAGAACACCCAGAAACTGACCAGCTGACAGCAATATTAGCGAAAATGCAGGAACTGTCCAAGTAAGCAATACCTGACCGAATACATAGAAACTAACCAACTGACCACAACCTGATCGAAAAGATAGAAACTGACCCACTGACCACAAACTGATCGAATACATAGAAACTGACCCACTGACCTCAAACTGACCAACACACAAAAACTGACCCACTGACCACAACCAGACCGAACACAGAGAAACTGACCCACTGACCACAACCGGACCAAACAAACAGAAACTCACCAACTGACCACAACCTGACCGAACACACAGAAACTGACCCACTGACCACAACCAGACCGAATGCAAAGAAACTGACCAACTGACAACAACCTGACCGAATACACAGAAACTGACACTGTGACCACAATCAGACCAAACACACAGAAACTGACCCACAGACCACAACCTGAACGAACACACAGAAACTGACACACTGACCACAACCTGACTGAACACACAGAAACTGACCCACTGACCACAACCAGACCGAACACAAAGAAACTGACCCTCTGACCACAACCAGACCGAACACACAGAAACTGACCCACTGACCACAACCTGACCGAACACACAGAAACTGACCCACTGATCACAACCGGACCGAACACACAGAAACTGACCCACTGACCACAACCAGACCGAACACAAAGAAACTGACCCACTGACCACAACCTGATCAAACGCACAGAAACTGACCCACTGATCACAACCTGACCGAACACACAGAAACTGACCCACTGACCACAACCGGACCGAACACACAGAAACCCACAACCTGACCAAACGCACAGAAACTGACCCACTGACCGCAACCAGACCAAACACACAGAAACTGACCCACTGACCACAACCTGACCAAACGCACAGAAACTGATCCACAGACAACAACCTGAACGAACACATAGAAACTGACCCACTGACCACAACCAGACCGAACACACAGAAACTAACCCACTGACCACAACCTGACCGAACGCACAGAAACTGACCCACTGACCACAACTTAACCGAGCACACAGAAACTGACCAACTGACCACATCCTGTCCGAACACACAGAAACTGACCAACTGACCTCAATGTGACGTGCACACAACAACTGACCCACTGACCACAACCGGACCGAACACACAGAAACTGACCCACTGAACACAACCTGACTAAACAAACAGAAACTGACCCTCTGATCACAACCTGACCGAACACACAGAAACTGACCCACTGACCACAACCTGACCGAACACACAGAAACTGACCCACTGAACACAACCTGACTAAACAAACAGAAACTGAACCTCTGATCACAACCTGACCGAACACACAGAAACTGAGCCACTGACCACAACCGGACCGAACACACAGAAACTGACCCACTGACCACAACCTGACCGAACACACAGAAACTGACCCACTGACCACAACCAGAACGAACACAAAGAAACTGACCAACTGACCACAACCTGACCGAATACACAGAAACTGACCCACTGACCACAACCTGACCGAACACACAGAAACTGACCCACTGATCACAACCTGACCGCGCACACAGAAACTGACCGTCTGATCACAACCTGACCGCGCACACAGAAACTGACCCACTGAACACAACCAGACTAAATACAAACAAACTGACCCACTGATCACAACCGGACCGAACACACAGAAACTGACCCACTGATCACAACCTGACCGCGCACACAGAAACTGACCGTCTGATCACAACCTGACCGCGCACACAGAAACTGACCCACTGAACACAACCAGACTAAATACAAACAAACTGACCCACTGATCACAACCGGACCAACACACAGAAACTGACCCACTGACCACAACCTGACCGAACACAAAGAAACTGACCCACTGACCACAACCAGACTGAATACAAACAAACTGACCCACTGATCACAACCGGACCAACACACAGAAACTGACCCACTGACCACAACCTGACCAACACATAGAAACTGACCCACTGACCACAACCTGACCGAACACACAGAAACTCACCCACTGACCACAACCTGACCGAACACACAGAAACTCACCCACTGGCCACAACCTGATCGAACACACAGAAACTGACCCTCTGATCGCAACCTGACCGAACACAAAGAAACTGACCCACTGACCACAACCTGACCGAGCACACAGAAACTCACCCACTGACCACAAACTGTCCGAACACACAGAAACTGACCCACTGACCACAACCTGACCGAACACAAAGAAACTGACCAACTGTCCACAACCTGACCGAACACACAGAAACTGACCAACTGACCACAACCTGAACGAACACACAGAAACTGACCCACTGACCACAACCTGACCGAACACAAAGAAACTGACCCTCTGACCACAACCTGACCGAACACACAGATACTGACCCACTGACCACAACCTGACCGAACACACAGAAACTGACCCACTGACCACAACCTGACCGAACACACAGAAACTGACTCACTGACCACAACCTGACCGAACACACAGAAACTGACTCACTGACCACAACCTGACCGAACACACAGAAACTGACCCACTGACCACAACCTGACCGAACACACAGATACTGACCCACTGACCACAACCTGACCGAACACACAGAAACTGACTCACTGACCACAACCTGACCGAACACAAAGAAACTGACCCACTGACCACAACCTGACCGAACACACAGAAACTGACTCACTGACCACAACCTGACCGAACACACAGAAACTGACCCACTGACCACAACCTGACCGAACACACAGATACTGACCCACTGACCACAACCTGACCGAACACACAGAAACTGACCCGCTGACCACAACCTGACCGAACACAAAGAAACTGACTCACTGACCACAACCTGACCGAACACAAAGAAACTGACCCACTAACCACAACCGGACCGAACGCACAGAAACTGAACAACTGACCACATCCTGACCGAACACACAGAAACTGACCCACTGACCACAACCTGACCGAGCACACAGAAACTCAACCACTGACCACAAACTGTCCGAACACACAGAAACTGACCCACTGACCACAACCTGACCGAACACAAAGAAACTGACCAACTGACCACAACCTGACCGAACACACAGAAACTGACCAACTGACCACAACCTGAACGAACACACAGAAACTGACCCACTGACCACAACCTGACCGAACACAAAGAAACTGACCCTCTGACCACAACCTGACCGAACACACAGATACTGACCCACTGACCACAACCTGACCGAACACACAGAAACTGACCCACTGTCCACAACCTGACCGAACACACAGAAACTGACCCACTGACCACAACCTGACCGAACACACAGAAACTGACTCACTGACCACAACCTGACCGTACACACAGAAACTGACTCACTGACCACAACCTGACTGAACACACAGAAACTGACCCACTGACCACAACCTGACCGAACACACAGATACTGACCCACTGACCACAACCTGACCGAACACACAGAAACTGACTCACTGACCACAACCTGACCGAACACAAAGAAACTGACCCACTGACCACAACCTGACCGAACACACAGAAACTGACTCACTGACCACAACCTGAGCGAACACACAGAAACTGACCCACTGACCACAACCTGACCGAACACACAGATACTGACCCACTGACCACAACCTGACCGAACACACAGAAGCTGACCCACTGACCACAACCTGACCGAACACAAAGAAACTGACTCACTGACCACAACCTGACCGAACACAAAGAAACTGACCCACTAACCACAACGGGACCGAACGCACAGAAACTGACCAACTGACCACAAGCTGACCGAACACACAGAAACTGACCAACTGACCACCACCTGACCGAACACAAAGAAACTGACCCACTGACCACAACCAGACCGAACAGACAGAAACTGACCAACTGACCACCACCTGACCGATTACAAAGAAACTGACGCACTGACAACAACCTGACCGAACACACAGAATCTGACTCACTGACCACAAACTGATCGAATACACAGAAACTGACCAACTGACCACAACCTGAACGAATACATAGAAACTGACACACTGACCACAACCGGACCGAACACACAGAAACTCACCAACTGACCACAACCTGACCAAACGCACAGAAACTGACCCACTGATCACAACCTGACCGAACAGACAGAAACTGACCCACTGACCACAACCAGACCGAACACACACAAACTGACCCACTGACCACAACCAGACCGAACACACAGAAACTGACCCACTGACCACAACAGGACCGAACACACAGAAACTCACCAACTGACCACAACCTGACCAAACGCACAGAAACTGACCCACTGACCACAACCTGACCGAACACACAGAAACTGACCCACTGACCACAACCTGAACGAACACATAGAAACTGACCCACTGACCACAACCTGACCGAACGCACAGAAACTGAACAACTGATCACAATTTAACCGAACACACAGAAACTGACCCACTGGCCACAATCAGACCGAACACACAGAAACTGACTCACTGACCACAACCGGACCGAACACACAGAAACTGACCCACTGACCACAACCTGAACGAACACATAGAAACTTACCCACTGACCACAACCTGAACGAACACATAGAAACTGACCCACTGACCACAACCTGACCGAACGCACAGAAACTGACCCACTGATCACAATTTAACCGAACACACATAAACTGACCCACTGACCACAATCAGACCGAACACACAGAAACTGACTCACTGACCACAACCGGACCGAACAAACAGAAACTGACCCACTGATCACAACCTGACGGAGCACACAGAACCTGACCCACTGATCACAACTTAACCGAGCACACAGAAACTGACCAACTGACCACAACCTGACGGAGCACACAACAACTGACCCACTGACCACAACCGTACCGAACACAAGGAAACTGGCCCACTGACAAAAACCTGACCGAACACACAGAAACTGACCCACTGACCACAACCTGACCGAGCACACAACAACTGACCCACTGACCACAACCGGACCGAACACAAGGAAACTGGCCCACTGACAAAAACCTGACCGAACACACAGAAACTGACCCACTGAACACAACCTGACCGAGCACACAACAACTGACCCACTGACCACAACCGGACCGAACACAAGAAAACTGGCCCACTGACAAAAACCTGACCGAACACACAGAACCTGACCCACTGAACACAACCTGAACGAACACACAGAAACTGACCCACTGACCACAACCTGACCGAACACAAAGAAACTGACCCTCTGACCACAACCTGACCGAACACACAGATACTGACCCACTGACCACAACCTGACCGAACACACAGAAACTGACCCACTGACCACAACCTGACCGAACACACAGAAACTGACTCACTGACCACAACCTGACCGAACACACAGAAACTGACTCACTGACCACAACCTGACCGAACACACAGAAACTGACCCACTGACCACAACCTGACCGAACACACAGATACTGACCCACTGACCACAACCTGACCGAACACACAGAAACTGACTCACTGACCACAACCTGACCGAACACAAAGAAACTGACCCACTGACCACAACCTGACCGAACACACAGAAACTGACTCACTGACCACAACCTGACCGAACACACAGAAACTGACCCACTGACCACAACCTGACCGAACACACAGATACTGACCCACTGACCACAACCTGACCGAACACACAGAAACTGACCCGCTGACCACAACCTGACCGAACACAAAGAAACTGACTCACTGACCACAACCTGACCGAACACAAAGAAACTGACCCACTAACCACAACCGGACCGAACGCACAGAAACTGAACAACTGACCACATCCTGACCGAACATACAGAAACTGACCCACTGACCACAACCTGACCGAGCACACAGAAACTCAACCACTGACCACAAACTGTCCGAACACACAGAAACTGACCCACTGACCACAAACTGACCGAACACAAAGAAACTGACCAACTGACCACAACCTGACCGAACACACAGAAACTGACCAACTGACCACAACCTGAACGAACACACAGAAACTGACCCACTGACCACAACCTGACCGAACACAAAGAAACTGACCCTCTGACCACAACCTGACCGAACACACAGATACTGACCCACTGACCACAACCTGACCGAACACACAGAAACTGACTCACTGACCACAACCTGACTGAACACACAGAAAATGACCCACTGACCACAACCTGACCGAACACACAGATACTGACCCACTGACCACAACCTGACCGAACACACAGAAACTGACTCACTGACCACAACCTGACCGAACACAAAGAAACTGACCCACTGACCACAACCTGACCGAACACACAGAAACTGACTCACTGACCACAACCTGAGCGAACACACAGAAACTGACCCACTGACCACAACCTGACCGAACACACAGATACTGACCCACTGACCACAACCTGACCGAACACACAGAAGCTGACCCACTGACCACAACCTGACCGAACACAAAGAAACTGACTCACTGACCACAACCTGACCGAACACAAAGAAACTGACCCACTAACCACAACGGGACCGAACGCACAGAAACTGACCAACTGACCACAAGCTGACCGAACACACAGAAACTGACCAACTGACCACCACCTGACCGAACACAAAGAAACTGACCCACTGACCACAACCAGACCGAACAGACAGAAACTGACCAACTGACCACCACCTGACCGATTACAAAGAAACTGACGCACTGACAACAACCTGACCGAACACACAGAATCTGACTCACTGACCACAAACTGATCGAATACACAGAAACTGACCAACTGACCACAACCTGAACGAATACATAGAAACTGACACACTGACCACAACCGGACCGAACACACAGAAACTCACCAACTGACCACAACCTGACCAAACGCACAGAAACTGACCCACTGATCACAACCTGACCGAACAGACAGAAACTGACCCACTGACCACAACCAGACCGAACACACACAAACTGACCCACTGACCACAACCAGACCGAACACACAGAAACTGACCCACTGACCACAACAGGACCGAACACACAGAAACTCACCAACTGACCACAACCTGACCAAACGCACAGAAACTGACCCACTGACCACAACCTGACCGAACACACAGAAACTGACCCACTGACCACAACCTGAACGAACACATAGAAACTGACCCACTGACCACAACCTGACCGAACGCACAGAAACTGAACAACTGATCACAATTTAACCGAACACACAGAAACTGACCCACTGGCCACAATCAGACCGAACACACAGAAACTGACTCACTGACCACAACCGGACCGAACACACAGAAACTGACCCACTGACCACAACCTGAACGAACACATAGAAACTTACCCACTGACCACAACCTGAACGAACACATAGAAACTGACCCACTGACCACAACCTGACCGAACGCACAGAAACTGACCCACTGATCACAATTTAACCGAACACACATAAACTGACCCACTGACCACAATCAGACCGAACACACAGAAACTGACTCACTGACCACAACCGGACCGAACAAACAGAAACTGACCCACTGATCACAACCTGACGGAGCACACAGAACCTGACCCACTGATCACAACTTAACCGAGCACACAGAAACTGACCAACTGACCACAACCTGACGGAGCACACAACAACTGACCCACTGACCACAACCGTACCGAACACAAGGAAACTGGCCCACTGACAAAAACCTGACCGAACACACAGAAACTGACCCACTGACCACAACCTGACCGAGCACACAACAACTGACCCACTGACCACAACCGGACCGAACACAAGGAAACTGGCCCACTGACAAAAACCTGACCGAACACACAGAAACTGACCCGCTGAACACAACCTGACCGAGCACACAACAACTGACCCACTGACCACAACCGGACCGAACACAAGAAAACTGGCCCACTGACAAAAACCTGACCGAACACACAGAACCTGACCCACTGAACACAACCTGAACGAACACACAGAAACTGACCCACTGACCACAACCTGACCGAACACAAAGAAACTGACCCTCTGACCACAACCTGACCGAACACACAGATACTGACCCACTGACCACAACCTGACCGAACACACAGAAACTGACCCACTGACCACAACCTGACCGAACACACAGAAACTGACTCACTGACCACAACCTGACCGAACACACAGAAACTGACTCACTGACCACAACCTGACCGAACACACAGAAACTGACCCACTGACCACAACCTGACCGAACACACAGATACTGACCCACTGACCACAACCTGACCGAACACACAGAAACTGACTCACTGACCACAACCTGACCGAACACAAAGAAACTGACCCACTGACCACAACCTGACCGAACACACAGAAACTGACTCACTGACCACAACCTGACCGAACACACAGAAACTGACCCACTGACCACAACCTGACCGAACACACAGATACTGACCCACTGACCACAACCTGACCGAACACACAGAAACTGACCCGCTGACCACAACCTGACCGAACACAAAGAAACTGACTCACTGACCACAACCTGACCGAACACAAAGAAACTGACCCACTAACCACAACCGGACCGAACGCACAGAAACTGAACAACTGACCACATCCTGACCGAACACACAGAAACTGACCCACTGACCACAACCTGACCGAGCACACAGAAACTCAACCACTGACCACAAACTGTCCGAACACACAGAAACTGACCCACTGACCACAAACTGACCGAACACAAAGAAACTGACCAACTGACCACAACCTGACCGAACACACAGAAACTGACCAACTGACCACAACCTGAACGAACACACAGAAACTGACCCACTGACCACAACCTGACCGAACACAAAGAAACTGACCCTCTGACCACAACCTGACCGAACACACAGATACTGACCCACTGACCACAACCTGACCGAACACACAGAAACTGACCCACTGACCACAACCTGACCGAACACACAGAAACTGACCCACTGACCACAACCTGACCGAACACACAGAAACTGACTCACTGACCACAACCTGACCGTACACACAGAAACTGACTCACTGACCACAACCTGACTGAACACACAGAAACTGACCCACTGACCACAACCTGACCGAACACACAGATACTGACCCACTGACCACAACCTGACCGAACACACAGAAACTGACTCACTGACCACAACCTGACCGAACACAAAGAAACTGACCCACTGACCACAACCTGACCGAACACACAGAAACTGACTCACTGACCACAACCTGAGCGAACACACAGAAACTGACCCACTGACCACAACCTGACCGAACACACAGATACTGACCCACTGACCACAACCTGACCGAACACACAGAAGCTGACCCACTGACCACAACCTGACCGAACACAAAGAAACTGACTCACTGACCACAACCTGACCGAACACAAAGAAACTGACCCACTAACCACAACCGGACCGAACGCACAGAAACTGACCAACTGACCACAAGCTGACCGAACACACAGAAACTGACCAACTGACCACCACCTGACCGAACACAAAGAAACTGACCCACTGACCACAACCAGACCGAACAGACAGAAACTGACCAACTGACCACCACCTGACCGAATACAAAGAAACTGACGCACTGACAACAACCTGACCGAACACACAGAATCTGACTCACTGACCACAAACTGATCGAATACACAGAAACTGACCAACTGACCACAACCTGAACGAATACATAGAAACTGACACACTGACCACAACCGGACCGAACACACAGAAACTCACCAACTGACCACAACCTGACCAAACGCACAGAAACTGACCCACTGATCACAACCTGACCGAACAGACAGAAACTGACCCACTGACCACAACCAGACCGAACACACACAAACTGACCCACTGACCACAACCAGACCGAACACACAGAAACTGACCCACTGACCACAACCGGACCGAACACACAGAAACTCACCAACTGACCACAACCTGACCAAACGCACAGAAACTGACCCACTGACCACAACCTGACCGAACACACAGAAACTGACCCACTGACCACAACCTGAACGAACACATAGAAACTGACCCACTGACCACAACCTGACCGAACGCACAGAAACTGAACAACTGATCACAATTTAACCGAACACACAGAAACTGACCCACTGGCCACAATCAGACCGAACACACAGAAACTGACTCACTGACCACAACCGGACCGAACACACAGAAACTGACCCACTGACCACAACCTGAACGAACACATAGAAACTTACCCACTGACCACAACCTGAACGAACACATAGAAACTGACCCACTGACCACAACCTGACCGAACGCACAGAAACTGACCCACTGATCACAATTTAACCGAACACACATAAACTGACCCACTGACCACAATCAGACCGAACACACAGAAACTGACTCACTGACCACAACCGGACCGAACAAACAGAAACTGACCCACTGATCACAACCTGACGGAGCACACAGAACCTGACCCACTGATCACAACTTAACCGAGCACACAGAAACTGACCAAATGACCACAACCTGACGGAGCACACAACAACTGACCCACTGACCACAACCGTACCGAACACAAGGAAACTGGCCCACTGACAAAAACCTGACCGAACACACAGAAACTGACCCACTGACCACAACCTGACCGAGCACACAACAACTGACCCACTGACCACAACCGGACCGAACACAAGGAAACTGGCCCACTGACAAAAACCTGACCGAACACACAGAAACTGACCCACTGAACACAACCTGACCGAGCACACAACAACTGACCCACTGACCACAACCGGACCGAACACAAGAAAACTGGCCCACTGACAAAAACCTGACCGAACACACAGAACCTGACCCACTGAACACAACCTGACCGAGCACACAACAACTGACCCATTGACCACAACCGGATCGAGCACACAGAAACTGACCCACTGACCACAACCTGACTAAACAAACAGAAACTGACCAACTGACCACAACCTGACCGAATACAAATAAACTGACCCACTGACCACAACCTGACCAAACACAAAGAAACTGACCCACTGACCACAACCTGACCGAACACAACGAAACTGACCAACTGACCACAACCTGACCGAATACAAAGAAACTGACCCACTGACCACAACCTGACCGAACACATAGAAACTGACCCACCGACCACAACCTGACCGAACACAAAGAAACTGACCCACTGACCACAACCTGACCGAACACAAAGAAACTGACCCACCGACCACAACCTGACCGAACACATAGAAACTGACCCACCGACCACAACCTGACCGAACACAAAGAAACTGACCCACCGACCACAACCTGACCGAACACAAAGAAACTGACCAACTGACCACAACCTGACCGAACATTCAGAAACTGACCCACCGACCATGACCTGACCGAACACAGAGAAACTGACCCACCAACCACATAGAAACATAGAAAAATAGAAGTTAGGAGCAGGAGTAGGCCATTCGGCCCGTCGAGCCTGCTCCGCCATTCGATGAGATCATGGCTGATCATCCAAACTCAGTACCCTGTACGTGCCTTCTCCCCATATCCCTTGATACCTTTAGCTTTAAGAAACATATCCAAATTCTTGAATATAATTAATTACTTGCCCTCAACTACCTTCTGTGTTAGTGAATTCCACAGGTTCACCACTCTCTGGGTGAAGAAATTCTTCCTCATTTTTGTCCTAAATGGCATACCCGTTATCTTTAGATTATGACCCTTGGTTCTGGAATCTCCGACCATCGAGAACATTCTTCCTGCATCTAGTTTGTCCAGACCTGTCAGAATTTTATATGTTTCGATGAGATCCCCTCTCATTCTTCTATACTCCAGGGAGTATAAGCCCAATCGACCCAATCTCTCCTCATATGTCATTCCTGCCATCCCAGGTATCAGCCTTGTGAATCTTCGCTGAACTCCTTCCAAGGCAAGAACATCCTTCCTCAGATAAGGCAACTGAAACTGCACACAGTACTCAAGGTGTGGTCTCACCAAGGCCCTGTACAACTGCAGCAGGACATCCCTGTTTCTATACTCAAACCCTTTCGCTATGAAGGCCAACATACCATTTGCCTTCTTCACCGACTGCTGCACCTGCATGCTTATTTTCAGCGACTGGTGCACAAGGACACCCAGGTCTCGTTGCACTTCCCCTTCTCCCAATCTATTGCCATTCAGATAATAGTCTGCCTTTCTGTTTTTGACACCAAAGTGGATAACCTCGCACTTATCCACGTTATATTGCTTCTGCCACGCTTCTGCCCACTCACCCAACCTGTCCAAATCATCCTGGAGTTTCTCGGTTTCCTCCTCGCAGCACACACTCCCACCCAGCTTTGTGTCATCTGCAAACTTGGAGATATTACATTTAGTTCCCTTATCTAGATCGTTAATGTATATTGTGAATAGCTGGGGTCCAAGGACCGATCCCTGCGGTACCCCACTAGTCACTGCCTGCCACTCGGAAAAAGACCCATTAACACCTACTCTCTGCTTTATGTCCGCCAACCAGTTATCTATCCAAGTCAATACCTTGCCCACAATCCCATGTGCCTTAACTTTACAAGCTAATCTCTTATGCGGGACCTTATCGAAAGCCTTTTGAAAGTCCAAATACACCACATCTACTGGTTCTCCCTTATCTACTTTCCCAGTTACATCCTCAAAAAATTCCTGTAGATTAATCAAGCACGATTTACCTTTTGTAAATCCATGTTGACTTTGTCCGATCCTGTCACTGTTTTTCAAGTGCTCAGCTTTTACATCCTTTATAATGGACTCTCGCATTTCCCCCAATACCGATGTCAGGCTTACCGGTCTGTAATTCCCCGCTTTCTGTCTACCACCCTTTTTGAATAGTGGGGTAACATTAGCTACCCTCCAATCCATGGGTACAGTTCCAGATTCCATCGAATGTTGGAAGATGATCAGCAATGCATCTACTATTTCTAGGGCCACATCCTTAAGTACCCTAGGATGTAGATTATCAGGCCCTGGGGATTTATCGGCCTTCAATACCGTCAATGTCCCTAACACCATTTCCCTGCAAATACTGATTTCGTTCAGTTCCTCCCTTTCATCAGACCGTACGTTCTCCTACATCTCTGGGAGGTTATTTGTGTCGTCCTTTGTGAAGACAGAACCAAAATATGCATTTAATTGTTCTGCCATTTCTTTGTTCCCCATTATAAGTTCCCCTGATTCTGACTGCAAGGGACCTACACTTGATTTCACTAATCTTTTTCTCTTCACATATCAATAAAAGCTCTTACAGTCAGTTTTTATGTTTCCTGCAAGCTTACTTTCATATTCTATTTTCCCCTTCTTAATTAATCCCTATGTCCTCCTTTGTTGAATCCTCAACTGCTCCCAATCCTCAGGGTTACCGCTTTTTCTGGCCAATTTATATGCCCTCTCCTTGGATTTTATGCTATCCCTAATTTCCCTTGTTAGCCACGGTTGAATCACCCTTTTTGTTTTATTCTTATGCCACACTTGGATGCAAACATTCTGTAGTTCATCCATGCAGTCTTTCAATGTTTGCCATTGCCTATCCACCGTCAACTCTTTGAGTGACATTCCCCAATCAATCCTACCCAATTCGCGCCTCATACCATCGCAGTTTCCTTTATTTAAATTCAGGACCCTAGTCTCTGATTCAACTACTTCACTCTCCATCCTAATGAAGAATTGTATCACATTATGATCACTCTGACCCAAGGGGCTTCGTACAACAAGATTGCTAATTAATCCTTTCTCGTTACATAATACCCAGTCTAAGATGGCCTGATCTCTGGTTGGTTCCTCGACATATTGTTCCAGAAAACCATTCCGTAAACATTCTAGGAATTTCTCCTCCACAGTATTTTTACTAATTTGGTTAGCCCAATCTATATGTAAATTAAAGTCACACATGATGAAATTCACCAACAATGTTAGGCCATTACTTTAGATGAGCAGTTCTCGAAGTGCTAACTGTTTGTTAAGTTATTGACTGCTCCTTCATTGAAAGAGTCCAGAGATGTTACTTTTGGCTTGCAAACCTCATTGTCCATCCAGCCAACGCGGCTCCATGGACAAAAGGTGTTGTCCACAAATCACACAAGTTCGAATATGAAAAGGCCCCTGCCTTTCATGACGTCTGCGTTGAGCCTGGTCCCATGGCAACCCAAAAGACAGACAGTTTATGCTATCTTCACAGAAACCAACAGTAAGTCCTTTATTAAGGTCCAAAAGATCAAACTCCATTTGGAAAGGCAGCCCACGTGCGTCTCCATTTTGAAAGGGTACATATCCATTTTAAAAGTCCAAAAATCCTTCAGGTGCATGCACCCACTGAAGTTGGCACTGGACAAATCCTACAAGAGGACAGCTCCATCCCAGAGTGCAGTAGAGCAATCGTGAGAGGGTCACTCTAACATTTGGAATTTAATTACTGAATGGCCACATTTAAAGAAGACAGCTCCATACCAGTGTGCTGTAGAGTTGTCCTGAGGGGACACCCTAACATATGGAATTGAATTATTGAATGGCCATAGATAAAGAGGACAACCCCTTCCCAGAGTGCATAGAGGTGTCCTGATGGGACACCCTAACATATGGAATTGATTTATTGAATGGCCATAGGTAAAGAGGACAGCTCCATCCCAGAATGCAGTGGAGCAGTTCTGGTAGGCCACTCCAACATTTGGAATTTAATTCCTGAATGAGCACAGTTAAAGTGGGCAGCCACATCCCAGAGTGTAGTAGAGAAGCCCTGAGAGGACATTGCAAAATTGGAAATTAATTACTGAATGGCCGAAGTTAAAGAGGGCAGACTCATCCGAGAGTGCAGTCGAGCAGAACTGTAAATGCACTCTAACATTTGGAATATAATTACTGAATGGCCACAGTTAAAGAGGGCCACCGCATCCCAGAGTGCAATACAGCAGCCCTGAGAAGGCACTCTAACATTTGAATGTATTTACTGAATTGCCCCAATTAAAGAGGCAGCTCCGTCTCAGAGTGCCGTAAAGCAGTCGTGAGAGGCACTCTGACATTTGGAACTTAATTACTGAATGGTCATAGTTAAAGGGGACAGCCCCATCCCAGAGTACAGAAGAGCAGTCGTTAGAGGGACACTCTAACATTTGGAATATAATTACTGAATGGCCAGAGTTATAGTGGATATCCCCAACCCAGAGTGCAGTAGAACAGTCTTGTGGGGACACCATAACATGTTGAATTGAATTACTGAATAGACATATTTAAAGAGATGAGCCCCATCCCAAAGTGCAGTTGAGCAGCCCTGAGATGATATTCTAACATTTGGAATTTAATTACTGAAAATCCACAGTTGAAGAAGAGAGACCCATCCCAGAGTGAAGTAGAGCAGTCCTCAGACCACACTCTAACATTTGGAATTTAATTACTGAAATGCCACAGTTAAAGAGAACAGGCCCATCCCTGACTGACCTGTTTGGACACCATCCACAACTGTGATTGCTGTGATTATCTCTCTGCCGAGGTGTGATAAAGGGCAGTTTGAAAGATTAACTGTAATCATCTGGCAGTGTTCTCTGACTATATATGCTGTGCCTATATGCATCTCCTCACTTCACCTGACTAAGGTGCAGCGCTCCGAAAGCATGTGATTTCAAATAAAGCTGTTGGACTATAACCTGGTGTTGTGCGACTTCTCAAAGTTAAAGAGGACAGCAACATCCCAGAGCGCAGCAGAGAAGCCCTCAGAAGGCACTCTAACATTTGGAATTTAATTAATGAATGACAACAGTTAAACAGGACAGCCCCATCCCAGAGTGCAGTGGAGCAGTTCTGGGAGGCCACTCCAAAATTTGGAATTTAATTACTGAATGGTCACAGCTAAAGTGGACAGCCCCATCCCAGAGCGTGGTAGTGCAGACGTGTGGGGACACCCTAACATATTGAATTGAATTACTGAATGGCCACAGTTAAAGAAGACAGCCTCGCCATTGTGCAGTGGAGCAGTTCTGTGAGGTCAGTTCAACATTTGGAGTTTAATTTGTGAATGGTCCCAGTTAAAGAGGGCAGCCACATCCCAGCATGCAGTAGAGGAGCACTGAGAGGGATTGCAACAATTGGAAATTAATTACTGTATGGCCAAAGTTAAAGAGGGCAGCCACATCCGAGAGTGCAGTAGAGCAGCCATGAGAGGGCGTTCTAACATTTGGAATATAATTAAGAACGGTCACAGTTAAAGACGACAGTTCCATCGCAGAGTGCAGTAGAGCAGTCCTGAGACCACACTCCAACTTTTGGAATTTACGTACTGAATGGACAGAGTTAAAGAGAACAGCCATATCCCAACGTGCAGTACAGCAGTCGTGAGAGGTCAGTCTAACAATTTGAATTTAATTACTGAATGGCCAAAGTTAAAGAGGACAGCAACATCCAGAGAGCAGGAGTGCAGCCCTCAGGAGGCACTCTAACATTTGGAATTTAATTATTGAATGACCACAGTTAAAGATCACACTTCCATCCCAGATGCAGTAGAGTAGTCGTGAGAGGTCATTCTAACATTTGGAATTCAATTAATAAATGGTCACAGTTAAAGAAGACCGTCCCATCCCAGAGGGCAGTAGAGCAACCCTGAAAACACACTTTAACATTTGGAAAGTAATTACTGAACGGACACAGTTAAAAAGGACATCGCCAACCCAGAATGCCGCGGAGAAGTTGTCGGAGGCCACTTAAAATTTTGGAATTTAATTACTGAATGTTCACAGTTAAAGTGGGCAGCCGCACCCAGATTGCAGTAGAGCAGGCCTGAGAGGACATTCTAATATTTGGAATTTAATTACTGAATGGACACAGTTAAAGAGGACAGACCCATCCCAGAGCGCAGTAGAGCAGTCGCGAGGGGACACACCAACAGATGGAATGTAATTACTGAATGGCCAGTTAAAGAAAACAGTTCCCTCCCAGAGTGCTGTAGAGCAGCTCTGAGAGGACACTCTAACATTTGGAATTTAATTAATAAATGGCCACAGTTAAAGAAGACAGTCCCATCCCAGAGGGCAGTAGAGCAGTCCTGGAAAGACACTTTAAAATTTGAAATGTAATTACTGAATGACCACAGGTAAAGAGGACAGCCCCATCCCAGAGTGCAGTGGAGCAGCGCTGACAGGACATTGTAACAACTGGAAATTCATTACCGAATGGCCAGAGCTAAAGATGGCAGCCACATCCGAGAGTGTAGTACAGCTGCCCTGAAAATGTACTCTAACATTTGGAATTTAATCACTAAATGGCCACAGTTAAAGAGGACAGCCAAATCCCAGATTACATTAGAGCTGCCCTGAGAGCGCACTCCAACAATTGGAATTTAATTTCAGATTCAACACAGTTAAAGGGGGCTGCCACATCCCAAAAATCAGCAGAACAGCACTATAACATTTGAATGTAATTAGTGAGTGGCCACAGGTGAAGAGGACAGCCCCATCCCAGAGTGCTGTGCAGCAGTTCTGAGAGGCCACTCCAAAATATGGAATGTAATTACTGAATGGACACAGTTAAAGGGGGCAGCCACATCCCAGAACGCAGTAGAGAAGCCCTGAGAGGGCATTGTAACATTTGGAATTTAATTACTGAAAGGCCACAGTTAAAGAGGACAGCCCCATCCCAGAGTGCAGTAGAGCAATGTTGAGAGGACATTGTAACATTTGCAATTTAGTTACTGAATGGTGACTGTTAAAGAGGGCAGCCGCATCCCAGAGTACAGTAGAGAAGCCCTGAGAGGGCATTGTGACAATTGGAATTTAATTACTGAATGGCCACAATTAAAGTGGACAGCCCCATCCCAGAGTGCATTCGAGCAGCCCTGAGAGAGCATTCTAACATTTGGAATGTAATTACTGAATGGACACAGTTAGAGAGGACAGTCCCATCTCATAGTGCAGTAGAGCAGCCCTGAGATGGCACTTTAACATTTGGAATTTAATTACTGAATCGCCACAGCAACGTGAAGGACATCAGCGAAACAACATGAGCATAGAGATGGGCCTGATGGTGCATGGAACAACAACGCCATTGATGGGAGAATACAGCTGGCAATTTTCAGTTGCTAATTAACGTGATCACAATTGTCCAGTCTTTTGGGGTTTCAATTTCAGTCTCAGCACTAAATATACTCTGGCATAACAGGTAATTGAAGCGGCTGCCGCAATATGTCTTTAAAAAAATTTTCATTAACTATTTCGAGCCCATGTTGCAACCTCAATGTCCCCGTGGAGATCCTGCAGGGTATAAATTAAAGCTCTTGGAAGGTATCGCCTCAGAGTTTAATTCAGCGAGAACGCCTGCAGAACGAAGGGACAGATCGCTTCACAGAGAAAATGCATCGATCAATTGAGAGTGTGCTGAAAATATACTACATGATGCTTGCCGTCATTGGTGTTCCTGGTAGGTGACTATAACCACATAAGTTGTGTAAATCTGTGTGTCAGCTGGTCTCTCGTTTGCTGTGTGACTGATAATGTTTCATGCTGGTCTAGTGGTCATAGTTATACAGACGTGCGATCAGTGTTTGGTAATTTCATTCAGTTAAGTGCCTCGAACAAGTTCAGATGTTTAATTCCATTGCCTGAACTGAAAGTAAAGCACCGTTTGTAGCTCCCAGGCTCGCTGAATGATCAGGTTTTTGCCGTTAGTGTAATATCGTGTACTGTTGAATCAGTCCTCAGTGCGGGAAACTCACTGAGAAAATCTATTAGCGCTGCAGAATTGTACTGAGTGTGGGTCACTAACTGGAGTGAAACACCTGACGCTAGTGGCCATGTATTATTGGGAGTATCTGTCACTGTAGAATTGTACTGAGTGTGGGTCACTAACCGGAGTGGAACACCTGACCCCAGTGGCCATGTATTACTGGGAGTATCTCTCACTGTAGAACTGTACTGAGTGTGGGTCACTAACTGGAGTGGAACACCTGACCCCAGTGGCCATGTATTACTGGGAGTATCTGTCACTGTAGAACTGTACTGAGTCTGGGTCACTAACTGGAGTGGAACACCTGACCCCAGTGGCCATGTATTACTGGGAGTATCTGTCACTGTAGAATTGTACTGAGTGTGGGTCACTAACTGGAGTGAAACACCTGACCCCAGTGACCATGTATTACTGGGAGTATATCTCACTGTAGAACTGTACTGAGTGTGGGTCAGTAACTGGAGTGGAACACCTGACCCCAGTGGCCATGTATTACTGGGAGTATCTGTAACTGTAGAACTGTACTGAGTGGGAGTCATGACCCGGAGTGGAACAATCGGTTCTACTTTGAAATCATTGTTTCAGGTGACAGATCTCTCCCCTCCGTGGACCTGCCCTCATGTTTTACGAATGTAATCGATGGCAAAGGGGAATATTTTTGCTCTTGTTTGAGAAAACGCATAGAAAGTGAAATACATTGACATTGTGCTGTTTCCCATTAGAAATTCACTTACAGTAACAGATTTCATGACTTATTCTTACACTAAGTGTAGTTAATGTAAAGAATGTAGCTGTTTTACTGCTGAATAATCTCCTTCCCCCAACACGGTCCTGTAAATCTGTGGGTCATGATTGCCAAAATTTATTATCTGCGTATGAGACTGGATGCATCATTTATTATTCGCTTATGGGATCTGGGCGTCGCTGGAAAGGCCAACATTTGCTGCCCATCCCTAGTTGCCCTTGAGAAGGTGTTGTTGAGCCGCTTACTTGAACCGCTGCTGTCCATGTGGTGAAGGTATCCCACAGTGCTGTTAGGTAGGGAGTGCCAGGATATTGACAGAGCGACGATGATGGATCAGCGCGATACTTCTAGGTCAGGATGGTGTGTGACTTGAAGGGGAACTTGGAGATGGTGGTGTTCCCACCCGCCTGCTGCCCTTGCCCTTCCAGGTGGAAGCGATCGCGAGTTTGGGAGGTGAGGTCGAAGAAGTCTTGGCGAGTTGCTGCAGTGCATCCTGTAGATGGTACACACTGCAGAGACGGTACGTCGGTGGTAGAGGGAGTGAATGTTTAGGGTGGTGCATGGGGCGCCAATCAAACGGGGTGCTTTGTCGTGGCTGGTGTCGAGCTTCTTGAGCTTATTTCATTCAGGCAAGTGGAGATTATTCCATCACACTCCTTACATGTGTCTTGTAGATGGTGGAAAGGCATTGGTGAGTCAGGAGGTGAGACACTCGCCGCAGACCTGCTCTTGTTGCATGTCCAGTTAAGATTCTGGTCAATGGTGAACCCGCAGAATGTTGATGGTGGGGGATTCGGCGATGGTCTTGCCGTGGAATTTCAAGGGGTTGAATGTTTGGACTCTCGCTTGTTGGAGATAGTCATTGCCTGGCACTTCTGTGGTGCGAATGTTACCTGCCACTTATCAGCCCAAGCCTGAACGTCGTCCAGGTCTTGTTGTGTGCTGGCATAGACTGCTTCGTTATCTGAGGAGTTGTGAATGGCACTGAACATTGTGCAGTCATCAGTGAACATCCCCATTTCTGAGCTTATGTTGCAGGGTAGGTCATTGATGAAGCAGCTGAAGATGGTTGGGCCGAGGACACTGCCCTGAGGAACTCCTGCAGCGATGTCCTTTGGTTGTGATGATTGACTTTCAATCCCCTCCCCCTTTTCCCAGCTTTACCCTGGCCTTAAATCTATTTGATTTCCGGCTCTTCCCAGTTCTGATGAAAGGTCATCGACCTGAAACGTTAACTCTCTTTCTCTCTCCACGGATGCTGCCTGGCCTGCTGAGTTTTTCCAGCGTTTTCTGTTGTTACTTCGTTGTATCAGTGAGTTCAGCCGTGTTTCTTGATATCACGTGGAGTTAATCGAATTTGCTGAGATTGCCTTCTGTGATGGTGGGGACCTTGTGACAGGACATACCCAGGGATGGGGATAGAGGAGTTTGGGACATTGGCTGAAAGGTATGATTCTGTGAGTATGACTCCCAATTGTGCCACAGTTCCCCAGATGTTGGTGACGCTGGGCCCTTGTTGTGGCCAGTGCCGAGTTCCATGCCGGGTGGTTCGTCCGGTTTCATTCTTAGCATGTTTTCCAGTGTTTAGTTACAACTTAGTGACTTTTCAGATGTCAGTTAAAAGTCAACCACATTGCTGTAGGTCTAGAGACCCAACCTAAAGGACGTTAGTGAACCAGATGGGTTTTTGCAGCAATCCGATAGTATTATGGTTACCGTTACTAGCTTTTTATTTAACTAACTGAATTTAAGTTCCCCAGCTGCCGTGGTGGGATTTGAACTCACGTCCACTGGATCATTAAGTCCAGACCTCTGCATTACTGGCCCAGTGACATAACGACTATGCTACCGTTGGGCTGTGGTTATTGAGTACTGCACTTCTGATACTAAATAAGGTTTGACGGACCAGTTCTTATCTATGATTCAGCTATGAAGCAGCTGTACTCATGGCAGATCCACGCCCCAGGGAGAGAGCCCGCAGATTCCGTGATCAAGCATTGGAGGCGTTGATGTTCGCTGTGGAGAGATGGAGGACGGTGCTCTACCGGGCAAGTGGAAGGAGGTCCTCGCCGCGCGTCTTCCGCAGCATGTGTAGGGAGGTAGTGCAGCACGTCTTGGGCAGCACTGTGGTCCCCAGGATCCGCACAAAGTGCAGGAAGAAATTTAACGACCTCACTTGGGTGGACAGGGTGAGTGAACGCTTCTACAAATGCTACGTACCACCATCTGAAGCAATCTTCACACTCGACCAAAAGCACCACACCCACAGCACTCAACCACCAGCAATCAATACCTGCCAACACTCACAGCCACATCTCACACCTTGCACACAATGACAGCTATTCACCAATGGCAAGCACATCATCCAAACACATTGGCCCAGAAATTAGCCTCTCCGGCTTGCCGCGGGGGTAAGGATCGCGCGCGATATTACCTACCGCTCCTGCCGTTCTGCTTTGCCCCCACAGGAACTTCGGATTTTTTGAAGAGCACTCCCGGGCAGCGTCTGACGTCACACCGCCCTGGAGCGCAGCGTGCGCGGAGCCTCCCGAGCGGAGGGCAGTGAAGACACGCCTTCCGAAGTGGCATTTGCATAGGCCACACCCCCAATTTGTTTTACATGTTGGCAAGCTTTGGAAATAGCAAAACAGGATTTCCAGCATCTGCAGTAATTTGCTAGCAACTGTAAATTGTCTCTTTGTATTTAAATGCATGTTTTGCTAACTTTTACAAACTTTTAAAGACTTTTACATGAATTGGAAGAATTTTAAACAGTTTTAAAGAGATTTGAAGTAATTTAAATAGATTTAAAAGCCCTGAAAGCATTTTTTTCATTCATTTTATTTTAGTTAATCAGCAAAGTGAAATGGCTGGAATGAGCACAATTCACATTATCAAAACAACTCACAATTTCAGTGACGATGATCTCAGCACACTCCTCGACGACGTTGAGGCGAAGCGCCTGTGGATTATTGGAACTGGTAAGTCGAAGGCGCCGCGAAAAGGTCAGATGCTAGCTTGGTCTGAAGTCTCCCAGGCTGTCAGTGCGAACTCCACCATTCCACGGACAGCGGAACAATGCCGCAAGAAATTCAGTGAAATATTGCCAACTGTCAAGGTTTGTATAGTTATTACAAAAGTCAACTGTAAAATGTCTTTAAATTTAACTGAACTATTTTTAAAAATATATATGTATGTGTTTGTTTACTCAAGTGACTTCATTGCAGGCACAGGAGCTTGCCATAAATTTTTATGGCTTTGGGGCCAGCTCAGGGTCATCCATTGTGCTCTTATCTTGATTCCACTGCTTTGAGTTGTTTAGTGAGTTAAACAAAAGCACTGTCTGCAAAGCTGTGTCCCAATGCACTTTGGGTGTATTCTGCAGAAAAAGCTGACATTTCATGCCATTTCATATTTTCTGTTTTCATTTTAGAGAAACTGCTCACAACGCCAGGGAACGTGCACTGACAGGCGGTGGTGTTGTCACGTTAAGGGCTTTATCCGAACATGAGGAAAGGGTCGAGTATCTGTTTGGATTTAGTAGCGGCTGCCCCTTTGATGGTGTACGAACCGACATTGGTATGCATAACCGTGAGTTGCTCTGGCCAGCTATATGTTTAAAAATGTTAGATGTGTGTTGAATATCAGCTTCTGTGATGTGGCACATCATGCTTTACATTTGCAAATGTTTACTGTTTCCTTTCCACAGGTGTACAGCAGACTTCTCACACACGGGATGAGCAGTGCGTTGAGTCTGCAGCGGCAGAGGGCATTGGGGAAGGGGTTGTTGAGGCAACGGGAGCAGTGAGTGAGGTGGTGGTGTTGGAGGAGCAGGAGCAACTTGTTGATGTAGTGGAAGAGGAGGGTATGGAATCTGGGTTGCTGCAGAGTACCTCTCCATCTCCTGCCCCTCTGGCTCTGTGCCAGACAGACGCCAGCTTGATACTGCAGTGCATGTGGGAGAAGCAGATATACATGCAACAAAACAGAATGAGTTACAAGGTCAGATGCAGCATCTTGAATGGTTGAGGGAATTGTTCTCTTACTGAGAAGAAAGTTGACTATCTTGCCTCGATCAGGCAGGGAATTGATTCTATTGGCATGTCACTTAATCAAATAAATGAGTCTGTCATTGGACTCTTGCATATGCTTAAACGACTTTCTGCTGCCATTACTTTGACTCCCGCAGAACCGCCCTTACCTGCTCCCAGCGCAGAAACAGTGCGGGCCCAAGAGCCAGCTGCTCCTCCAGTTGTGATGCAACCAAACGTTGCCTTGCAGCAGCAGCAGCAGCAACCCTGTCAGGAGGCAATTGCTGAAGGACAAGAGATGGCACACAGGGCCCTTTCAAGTCGCAGCACAGGGCTCCACAATGCACATCCATTGACCCTCAGGCATAGATGCGAGGGGGTAAATCGTTCAATTGTTTAATTTTTCGTTTTATTTAAATGTTACATGTTTTCATTGTTTTTTTTATTGAAATATATATTTGTCACTGAAAGTGTATGTAACCTTTTCATTTAAAAAGTACAGCCTCTAGACACTTCGAAAAAATTCAACTTGTTTATTTGCAAAAACATTTAACATTACACCTGCTTTAAATTTAGAAAATAGCTCGTTTCCATCTTGAATGTCTTTATTGCAGTAACAAACCAAAAAAGTCACTGTAAACTGTACACAAATTTTATTCTAACCTATTTATGTTTACAAATGTTTGAAATGCTGAAAATAGCTAGCTAACATTTAAAAGTTATAAACTATGTACATCAACACTGAACCTCAGTAGTCTTTAATGTTGCAATAAAAGTGCACTGTTTCACTTTAAATTGTGTCTGTTCCTTTCTTTGCCTTGCTGGGGGAGGGGGAGGCACAAGGCGACACTACCTCGTGAAGGTGTTGGCTACCAGCTGCTCCCGAAAAGCCTTACTTTGAGCAGCAATTGGCTCGTCCCCATCACGCCTTCCCACAGGCACATTGGCATTGTCCACGTCCTCCATTTCAGGAGGTAGTTCCTCTGCAGCGTTAAGGGTCAGTCCTTACCGCAGGGCAAAGTTACGCAAAGCACAACAGGCCACCACAATCTTTGCCACTTTCAGAGGAGAATACTGCAAGGTCCCCCCTGACCTGTCCAGGCACGGGAAACGTGATTTCAGAACTCCGATTGTCCTCTCCACCACTTGGCGTGTGGACACGTGTGCCTGGTTGTATCTCTCCTGAGCCTCATTATTGGTATTGCGGTAGGGAGTCATCAGCCATGGTCTTAGCGGGTAGCCCTTGTCGCCCAATATCCATGCGGTTCCTGGAGGCAATGTGCTGAGGGTGCCATATAAGTTCGAGTTACGGAGGACGAAGGATTCATGAGTTCTTCCCCGGTGCTCTGCATTCACATTTAGGATCCTGAGGTGCGCATCACAGACTATCAGGACATTCAATGAATGAAACCCCTTCCTGTTGATGAATGTCACAGGTGCATCCACTGGTGCCTTCAATGCAACATGGGTTCCATCGACGGCCCCAATCACTTTGGGGAATCCAGCAATGTTATAAAATGCAAGGGCCATCTCCTTTTGATGTCGAGTGGACAAGTCATAGTTAATGAACATTAACGCCCTACGTAAAATGGCATCTATGACTTGGTGAATGCAGGCCCTCGCAGCATTTTTGGAGATGTTGGTAATGTCACCGGTGCTTGCCTGAAATGACTCACTTGCAAAGAAGTTCAGTGCTGTGGTTACCTTCATGCTCACTGACAAGGCAGTGCGGGTCTTCGAGCGTGTTTGAAGGTCCTCCTTTAACATGTCACAGAGTCGGCCGATTGACTCTTTACTGAAGCGCAGCCTCCTCACACACAACTCCTCCGACTGCATCTCAAATGACAGCCTCTCCCTGTACACTCTCTGGGGTGGGTAGTAGTTTCTCCTTCTCAGGAAGAGACTGTTTTGGTTCCTCCGTCTGTCTTGTCGCCTGGCGTCTAAAATTCTCTGATACAAAATCGCACAGAGGACCAGGACAGCATTCTCAAAGGGCATGTTTCTCCCTCACAGGCTTCCTCTTTAAACAGAAAGTTGTAAGGAAAAAATGGAAAGAGTTGTTAAAGCAACTTTAATAAAGTGAGGGGCTAGAAAATCAGGTCGGGCTATGGTGGGAAACGTGCGGTATCGGATTGGGAACACGTCTACTCGCCTCACGGCCCGAGATGATTTTCCAAAACTGTAACATTTTCAGTAAGTCATACATACATACATACATACATACTTACTTAAAGGAATATAATTGATGATCATTTTCTTTTTTAAAACATTTTGAAATTTAAATAGATCATTTTTAAACACTCATTTTCATATTTACGACAGAAACCTAATTCAATAGGCCTTGCAGACATCCAGAGTTGCTAGACTACTCCAAATGTTCAAAACCCGTTTCATTTATTTTTTTAAATTGCAAACTTACCTCAGACTTATTAAATAAACTTTGCTGCCTTTCAGATTTAAAAATGTTCACTTTAGTAGCCCCACTGCTGAAAGATTTCTTCTTCCTGCTGGTTACGGAGCTTTCCAAGATGGTTTACTCAAGCATTTTACAAGTGTAATTGCTGCGATCTTACACACACTCAAACAATTCATAAAAAAATCGAAGTTCATTGCGCACGCGCAGACTCTCCGGCGCACGCGATTCACCGAAGAAACCTTTACTTGAACCCAGCGGAAGTTCCGGTTTCCCGCGCATGCGCAGTGCATGCAGGAGACCGGCACTTCGGGAATGAATACGGGTGAGTTCACATTGTGGACTCACGCGGGAACGGCCGAATTTTTCGGCCAATATCGCTCTATTTTTACTCTGCACCTGCTCTGATCTGTGGGGATTGTCCATGTTCTGAGATGAATGAAGATGCAGTGTGAGGTGACAGAATGACCAGGTACCAATTCCCGCAGTGAGTTCCACTGGTAGAGCCGGACTGTGTAACTCAGTGAGGACAGGACGTTGCCTGGAGTGGAACAGAGAGACTCCGCAGGACGTTGACATCATTCTGGGGAGTGCCTCTCTTTGGTTTGAATTGTAATGAGGCAGCCAAAGCTGCAGCTCCTGTTCGAACTGTGGCCGAACCAAAGCCTCGCCCAACTTCCTGATTACATTTTACTGTTGCGCTCAAAGTCCCTCTGTGTTATATCGAATCCCTGCTGCTTTTATTAAAGATTTACTCTCTGTACCCGTACTGTCAGGGAATTAAGTCTTTTAATTCTGAGGTCTCGCTGTTCATCCTCGCCTTTCTTTCCATTCAGACCTTGTTCTCATTGCTTGTTATTCACACCGGAATATCAGGGTAGATCACCTGTGAACAACTAGGAACTGATGCAAACTGGTGACATTTTCAAAATGAGTTGGAACAATATCTGTCCAGGAGACCAAACAATGCTAAAAAGATATCCTTTATCTTAGACATATAAAGGTTTAGGTAAACTCCGACTGCTTAACATTAATCTGATAAAGAAATGTGGACAGTATTTTTTTGCTAATTTGTTGCCTCAATAGTCGTCACTATTAATATTACTTTAATTCATTCTTACTTTGCATATTTGAACACTTTTATTTGGAAGACGGATTCAGGGCGGAATATCAATATTTTTGCTAAGGATTCCTTCAGCCGCTCGCGACATCGCCAATCACGTGCAGCCTTCATTTTTCAATGATAGTTTGATAGATTTTCATTTTAAGTAAGTATCTGTAAACAGAGATGACTAACGCCACATTAAATCTGGGCACTCTGGAGGGGGAGGGGGAACAGCAGTTGTCGTGGTGCATATAGGTACCAACGATAGAGGTAAAAAACGGGATGAGGTCCTAAAAGCTGAATATAGGGAGTTAGGAGGTAAATTACAAAATAGGACCTCAAAGGTAGTAATCTCAGGATTGCTACCGGTGCCACGTGCTAGTCAGAGTAGAAATAGAAGGATATTTCAGATGAATACGTGGCTAGAGGAATGGTGCAAGTGGAAGGGATTCAAATTCCTGGGACATTGGAACCGGTTCTGGGGGAGGTGGGACCAGTACAAACTGGACGGTTTGCTCCTGGGCAGGACCGGGACCGAAATCCAAGGGGGAGGGGTTGCTAGTGCTGTTGGGGAGGGTTTAAACTAAAATGGCAGGGGGTTGGGAACCTGTGCAGGGAAACAGAGGAAAGGGAAGCAAGGATAGAAGCAAAAGAAAGGAAGGAGAAAAGCAAAAGTGGAAGGCAGAGAAATCAAGGGTGTAAATCAAACAGGGCTACAGTAAATAATAATTCTAAAAGGACTAAGAGTGTTAAAAAAACTAGCCTGAAGGCTTTGTGCCTTAATGCGAGGAGCAATCGTAATAAGGTGGATGAATTAGCTGCGCAAATAGATGTAAATAGATATGATATAATTGGGATTACGGAGACATCACTCCAGTGTGAACAAGGCTGGGAATTCAACATCCAGGGGTATTCAATATTCAGGAAGGACAGACAAAAAGGAAAAGGAGGTGGGGTAGCATTGCTGGTTGAAGAGCAGATTAACACAATAGAAAGGAAGGATATTAGATCTGATGATGTGGAATCTGTATGAGTAGAGCTGAGCAATACCAAGTGGCAGAAAACGTTAGCGGATGTTGTATACAGACCCCCAAACAGTAATGCTGAGGTTGGGGATGGCATTAAACGGGCAATTAGAGATGCGTGCAATAAGGGCTCAGCAGTTATCATGGGTGACTTCAATCGACAGAAAGATTGGGCTAACCAAATTAGTAACAATACTGTGGAGCAGGAATTCCTAGAGTGTATACGGGATGGTTTCCTGGACCAATATTTCGAGGAACCAAGTAGAGATCAGGCCATTTAGACTGGGTATTATGTAATGAGAAAGGATTAATTAGCAATCTTGTTGTGCGAGGCCACTAGGGGAGGAGCGATCACAATAAGATAGAATTCTTCATTAAGATGGAGAGTGAAGTAGTTAACTCAGAGACTAGAGTCCTGATTTTAAATAAAGGAAACTACGATGGTATGAGGCGCGAGTTGGATAGGATGGATTGGGGAGGGTTACTTAAAGGGTTGACGGTGGTTAGGAAATGGCAAACATTTAAAGATCACATAGATGAACTACAGAATTTGTTCATCACTGTTTGGCATAAAAATAAAACAAAAAAGGTGACTCAAAAGTGGCTAACAAGGGAAATTAGGGATAGCATAAGATCCAAGGAGAGACATATACCTGGGCCAGAAAAAACAGCAAACCTGAGGATTTGGAGCAGTTTATGATTCAGCAAAGGAGGACAAAGGGTTTAATTAAGAGGGGGAAAATAGAATATGAGAGTAAGTTTTCTGGGGAACATAAAAACTGACTGTAAAAGCAATAGATATGTGAAGAGAAGAAGATTGATGAAGTCAAGCGTAGGCCCCTTGGAGTCAGAATCAGTGGAATTTATATTGGGGAACAAAGAAATGGCTGACCAATTAAATACATACTTTGGTTCTGCCTTCACAGAGGAGGTCACAAATAAACTCCCAGAGAATTCGGGGAAAAAAGGATCTAATGAGGCGGAGGAATTGAATAAAATCAGTATTTGTAGGGAAATGGTGTTACGGAAATTGACGGAATTGGAGGCCGATAAATACCCAGGGCCTGATAATCTACATGGTAGAGTACTTAAGGAAGTGGCCCTAGAAATAGTAGATGCATTGCTGGTCATCTTTCAAAATTCTATGGTCTCTGGAACAGTTCCCATGGATTGGAGAGTAGCTAATGTAACCCCACGATTTAAAAAAGGTGGTAGAGAAAAAACAGGGAATTATAGACCGGTAAACCTGACATCGGTAGTGGGCAAAATGCTAGAGTCCATTATAAAAGATGTAATAGCAGAGCACTTGGAAAACAGTGACAGGATCGGACAACATCAACATGGATTTACAAAAGGGAAATCATGCCTGACTAATCTACTGGAATTTTTTGAGAATGTAACTTGTAGAATAGATGAGGGAGAACCAGTGGATGTGGTGTATTTGGACTTTCAGAAGGCTTTCGATAAAGCTTTCGATAAGGTCCCGCATAAGAGATTAGTGTGCAAAGTTAAAGCACGTGGGATTCGGGTAAGGTACTGATTTGGATAGAGAAGTGGTTGGCAGACAGGAAGCAAAGAGTTGGAATAAACGGATCTTTTTCCGAGTGGCAGGCAGTGACTAGTGGGGTACCGCAGGGATCGGTGCTAGGACACCAGCTATTCACACTATATATTAATGATCTAGACGAGGGAACTAGATGTATTATCTTTAAGTTGGGTGGGCGTGTGTGCTGTGAGGAGGATGCAGAGAAACTCCAGTATGATTTGGACAGGTTGGGTGATTGGGCATGTGCATGGCAGATGCAGTATAATGTGGATAAATGCGAGCTTATCCACTTTGGTGGCAAAAACAGGAAGACAGATTATTATCTGAATGGCAATAGATTAGGAAAAGGGGAAGTGAAACGAGATCTGGGTGTCCGTCTTCACCAGTCGCTGAAGGTAAGCATGCAGGTGCAGCAGGCGGTTAAGAAGGCAAATGGTATTTTGGCCTTTATAGCGAGAGGATTCGAGTACAGGACCAAGGATGTCTTGCTGCAGTTGTACAAGGCCTTGATGAGACCACACCTTGAGTATTGTGTGCAGTTTTGGTCCCTTATCTGAGGAAGGATTTTCTTGCTATAGGGAGAGTGCAGCGAAGATTTACCAGACTGATACCTGGGATGGCAGGAATGACGTATGAAGAGAGATTGGGTCGATTAGGCTTATATTTTCTAGAGTTTCGAAGAATGAGAGGGGATCTAATTGAAACTTATAAAATTCTAAAAGGACCAGACAGACTAGATGCAGATAGGATGTTCCCGATGGCGGGGGAGTCCAGAACCAGAGGTCACAGTCTAAGGATAAGGGGTAAGTCATTTAGGACTGAGATGAGGAGGAATTTCTTCACCCAGAGAGTGGTGAACCTGTGGAAATCTCTACCAGAGAAGGCAGTTGAGGCCAAGTCATTAAATATATTCAAGAAGAAGAAAGATATATTTCTTAAGTCTAAAGGGATCAAGGGATATGGGGAGAAAACAGGGACAGGGTACTGAATTTGGATGATCAGTCATGATCTCATTAAATGGCGGAGCAGGCTCGAGGGGCCGAATGGCCTACTCCTGCTCCTATCTTACATGCTTCTGTGGTAAATCGCTACTCTCTCCAAAATTAGACACTGATCAGGAGACAGGGTCCCGTTCTATCGAGACAGGAGGCAGTGGGATCTGATGGGGAGACCGGAGTCTGCATCATTCTCACCAAACATCCAGAACAGTGACAAATAACTACGATGAAAGGCCCCTGATATGTTCTGCACTAATGAAAGTTGTATTCATCAATGAATCTGCCATGTCTTATTCCAGTACCTGCGGTGTGTGGCAGATGAAGCTGATGCCCACATGTCCTACTGCACAGCTGAAGCTCAATCATGACTGTTCTCTTTGAATGTTCAGGTTAAAAGCTGCTGATTTACCAGAAAAAAATATGTTCACTCGACGAAAGAAGCGAGAAAGTGCTAGGAAAGCGAATATCAAACGGCTCCTACAAAACAGAAGAAATGCCATATAAATACATATAAATTAAAGCACAGGACAGGCCAGTCCGCCCAACTTATCTATGCCGATTTTTAGGCTCCAGAAAAGTCTACTCCCACCCGACTTCATCGAACACTATCAGCACATCCTTCTGTTTGTTTCTCCCCCAAGGACTTAGCTAGTTTCCCCTTAAATGCATCTATGCTATTCGGCTCGAGGACTCCATGTGGTAGCAAGTTCCACATTCTAATCACTCTGGGTAAAGAAGCTTTTCCTAAATTCCTTATTGGATTTATTAGTGACAATCTTATATTTAAAAACTCTGTTGTTGAACTCCTCTAAAGGTGAAAACATCTTCTCTATGTCTACCACTTCACATTTGTAAATAATGGTTTAATTATATGTTTTTAAGCTCTCCGATAACCATTTCAACTATTTGTCAGAAGTCGATGTATCAGATGAAAACTAAGCACTAACTTAAATCTATTTGTTAAATGACTGTAACTAATGCTATAATGATGTAGCCTGATTGACTCGCTGGAGGATTGATGTGAGGATAAATATAGGTTCCCTTCCATTGTCTCAGCCGTGCGCCAGTCAGAGTCTTTCAGCTACGACAGAATTAATTCATTCTCACAGAAAATGGGGCGACCAACTATTCTGCTGATCAAAGAGATTTACTACCCGATTCTCGCGGCCTTCGGTGTCCCCGGTGAGCCATTGTAAACTGTTTGTTGTTAATCGGGGTTTACTGTCTCCCTGTTCTTACAGCCTGTTGGATAAGGTAACGTGTTTCCCTGATGTCAGCACAGTCGGTAGTTACCGGGACAAACTCGTGAATCGCGTGTCCACACTTTTCGTGTTCCCCTCAATCCTTACTCATGTTACGATGTTCCTTGAAGGTCCAACACAAAGATTTTAGCAGATTGCCGTACCGTGTTGTCACCCCGTGCAGATTGAGCGCTGCAGCAACTCATTACAATGTGTGGGTGGTTTCCCAGGTAATGGCTCCAATACTAATCCTGTTCTCACACTGCCTCGTGTTGATAATCACACTGAATGGAGTAAAATGAGCTCCACAGGTATCTCCATATATATTTCAGTCAGACACTGCAACATTATTTCTCTCCTGTCTCTTCCTTACAGCGAACCTGGTGACAATCGTGATTCTCTCCCGAGGAAACTGCGGCCTTTCCAAGTGTATCTCTGTCTACATGGTGGCCATGGCAGCAGCAGATCTCCTGGTCTTGATCATTAATGTAATGGTGTATTATATTTTCAATTATCACTTTCCACTTTCATTCCTGTCCCACACTCCCGTGTGTAAGTTCATTCTATATATGACTGCTGTCACCCTCGATTTGTCTGTTTGGTTCACCGTCTCCTTCACATTTGATCGATTTGTTGTTATCTGCTGCCAGAAGTTTAAAACAAAGTATTGCACCGAGAGAACTGCGGCCGCGGTTATAACAATGTTCTCAGTCCTGATCGTATTAAAGGACATCCCCGTATTGGTTGCATATGAACATCAACAAATAATTGACAAGGTGCAGTGGGGCTGCCGATCCAGTGTGGCTTTTTTTTCCTCAACCCCAGGTATAGCCTACATCTGGTTTCACAGCGCCTGGGTTGTTTGGCTTCCTTTTACTTTGATTGTCTTGTTTAATTATTTGACAGTCAGACGGATTTTAATGGCCAATAAAGCCCGCAAGGTATTTCGGGGTCACAGCAGGGAGAATCAGTGTGATCCAGAGATGAAGAACCGAAGGAAATCCATAATTTTACTCTTCACTATATCAGGTAGTTTTATGCTGTTGTGGTTGACAAATGCCGTGAGTTTGGTAACTACCAGACTGACAAACTCGACCTATTACCGAGGCGACCGCACAGACCCGGGATATATCGCCACTGAAACCGGAGCAATGTTGAAGTATTTGAGTTCCTGTCTAAACACGTGTATTTATGCAGCGACCCAGCGGAAATTCAGAGAAGAGCTGGAGAATGTGGTGAAATCTCCTTGGACTCTCATTCTAAGATTAGCTGGAAAATGAGAATAAAAATAATCAAGTCAAACGAAAGCTTCTTCGTAACTAAAGCTCATTTTCAGCTCCTTTTCCACCGTAGAGTGTCCTTCTTTCTGGCAATGTGGAAAATCGGAGAGTTCTTGTGTGAATTATTCTTCACCTTTTGTAGCATGCGTTTATGTCTGCTTTACTTCAGTTTTCTTCTTTCGTTGAGTAAACTTATCCTATCCTGCAAATTTAGCACATTTCAAGTTCAGGGATCAAAGATAACAATGATGAGTTTCCGCAGTGGAGTCGGACATGTCGGCAACCGAGGAATCCATCTTACACTACCGGTACTGGGATCGGGCGCGCCACTTTAATATCATCAATTTCATTTGTTGCCGTTCAATCAAAGATTTTGCCATCGCCCATATTGGTACTTTGCTGGATGTTTGCTGTGTATATTGCAGGCGCGTGTCTCTCTATCGGACTCCATTCCTCATTGACAAATAGTGCGGACTCTTATCACGTGATCAATGTTCGAATGGAGGAAACAGTCGGAACTCGGCTCATCGATTTGACCTTTCACCTCTTTTGTCCCAGATACTGACTTAAAATCTCGATTGTGCGCTGAATGGTGTCTCTCACTCAGCACCAAGATGGAGTCTGCTCTTGTTTTGTGCTGTCGATAAAAGTGTAATGAGTAATAGTATTGATAATCTGTCTCAATCATTCCCCAAACAAAAGGAATGTAAAACTTAATGTTTATTCATAAAGTTATTAACTATTACATTTGATGTAAGTTATCGGTAAAAGAAAACGCTGCCCGAAATTTAGATAAAATTAAACTGATATTAAATATTCTGTGTTTGGCTGAACATTTGCAGACTGTCGGAAAGAATCTTTGGTATTTACCGTCTTATTATGCGGTTACACATTGTGCCAAATAGTAATTGAATAATACCAGCAACTTTGAATTAATTATATATTGTTCATAGGTGATTTACGCCTGATTCAACGCAAAGTTATGGCAAAAATAGATGAATATTTGAAAAAGAGTAGATAAATGTCTGCGGAGAGAGAGGAGGACCGTGTAGATAGATTTTCATTGCTGCATCAAAGAACCTAGTACAGATAGAATGGGTTAAATGACCTATTCCTGCCCAGTATCTAAGATGTGATCGTGTTACCTATGTTGGTATCATTTACATTGTTTTTGTTTCTAAGATACCCTCAGATTTCATTCCATTGAATTTAATGGGCGTGCAACGCAAGCCGTATTGTCATAGAATCAGAAATCGTATAAGTAGACCATGCCGCCTAGTTAGATGAATATTTGAATATTTGAATGATTAGCCTCTGCCGGCTTTTTGTAATAGGAATTCAAATCCCCTGCTCTTTCCCCACAGCACAGCAACCGATTCCGATTCAAGTATAGCCGTGGCTCAGTTGGTAGCACCCTCCCCTCTGAGTCAGAAGGTTGTGGATTCTTAGTCATAGTCTAGAAAATTGATCACAAACATCTAGTTTTACACACCAGTGCAGTACTGAGGGAGTGCTGCACTATTGGAGGTGCCGTCTTTCGGATGAAAACTTAAACCGAGGCCCCGTCTGCTCTCTCAGGTGGACATACAAGATCCCACAGCACTATTTCGAAGAAGAACAGGAGACGTTTCCACGGTGTCCTGGCCAATACATATCCCTCAAGCAGCATCACTAAAACAGATTATCTGGTCATTATTTCAATGCTTTGTGTGAGACCTGGCTGTGTGCAATGTGTGCCTCGATTCCTACATTACAACAGTGTCTACACTTTAAAATAATTTATTGGCTGTAAAGGACTTTTTGATGTCATGATGTCGTGATATCTCAGTCAAGATTTGTGAGAGAAACGCACTGCCCAGGCTGGATTATTGGACAAGCAAATGTAATTTGTAGAGTGGGAAATGATACATGCCAGCCAGTGAAGGTCCACCTTTGAAAAGTGATTACCGGAGGCCATATAGCTCAGTCGGTATAGCATATGACTTTTAATCTGAGGGGCCAGAATTCAAGACCTTGTTCAGGCATCGCTTTTAAAATCGTGATTCTCCTTTCCGCATTCGTTCAGTAACATAACACTCCAGCATTTAACAATGATCATAGGAACGGGAGTAGGCCATTTATCCACTCGAACCTGTTCGGCCATTCAATGAGATCTGTTTGCATCCCTTGGCTCCAGATTCCTTGATACCTTTGTTTAACAAAAATATATCAAATTTCAGTTTAAAATTAACAAGTGCCGCAGCATTAACTGCTGTTTGCAAAGTGAGTTACACATTTCTACCACCCATTGTTTGTCGAAGTATTTGCTAAATTCACTCCTGAAAGGTCTGGCTCTAATCTTTAGGCTATGTCCCCTAGTCCTAGACTCGCCAACCATCGGAAAAGTTTATCTCTATCCACCCTATCAGTTCCCCTTAATGGCCCGAAAATTAGACCTAATACGGGAGATTACGCACTGTGTACTCTCGCGTATTAGGTTCCGAAGTGCCGGATTCCTGCATGCACTGCGCATGCGCGGGACACCGGCACTTCGGGAATTGCGAAGGGGGCGGTTCCTAAGTGAACCGCGTGCGCACTACAGGTTGTGCGCACGCAGCGCACTCAGTGTTTTTTTCAGGTTTGAACGCGCAGGTAAGTGTTGAAGATTTTACACATAAAGAAAGCAGGCGTAAGACCCCCTTTTTACAAGGTAAGTAGTTAATTAAGTATTATTTAATTTTTTTTTCAACAGGTTTATCTTTTTTAGAGACTTTAAAGAAAGGTAAGTTTATTTTTATAAATTTTAAAAAGAATTTAAATTTTTTCAAAAATTTAAATTTTTGTTTAAAGTGGTTAATTTATTTAACTATGGTTATTTTATTAATGTGATGGCTTTTTAAAATTTAATTGAGGTTTAGCTGTTCTTTTGGGGGCTTGTTGTATTCATAGTTTTGACAGCTCTTCCTGTCAAAACTATGAATGAAAGATGGTCTGCTGCCATTGGCTCTAACTGGCCCACGTGATCCCAGCGCTCGCATCGAACGAACTGCGCCTCTGGGACACGCACACACTGCGCACCGGCACCAGGGAGAGGCCCAGGAACTGAAGTTCGTGTGGGCCAAAACCATAAAGGCAGGCGCGGAGTGCGATATCGCGGGGGATCCTTACCGCCGCGGCAACCATCGAACTCCAATTTCTGGGCCAATATCTTGAATACTTCTATCAAATTACTCCTTGAACTTCTAAATTCCAGGGACTACAAACCTAGTTTGTGTAATCTCTCCTTGTAATTTAACACTTGCAGTCTATGTATCATTCTGGTAAATCTAAGCTTCACTATTAAAGGATAATACATCCTTCCTAAGGTGTGGTGCCCAGAACTGAATGGAATACTCCAGCCGGAGTATTCTTGACATTTCTGAGCACCACACTTCAGGAAAGATGTAACGGCCTTAGAAACGGAACAGCGGAGGTTTACCAGATTGTTTCCAGGGATGAGGGACATCAGTTCTGAGGAGAGGTTGGAAAGTAAGGACTGTTCTCCTTGGAACAGAGAAGTTATGACGTGTCCTAATTGAGGTTTTCAAGATGATGTGAGGTTTCATAAAGTGGATAGAGAAAAATTATTCCCTCTGGCAGTGGGTCAATAACTGGAAATATTGGCTAGCTTTACGTACCAGTGAATCCAGTCAAATTGCTGCATTAAAGACCGAGTTTTATGTCAGATGCTAATCTTCTCCCAATATCATGTCAGATTCTCACCTCGGCAAAATCATCGACTGGAGAGATTCTCAGTAAAGCTCCTCACATTACCAATCATCGTTGAAGCTTCCCATTTCCGGTCTTTGACACTGGGGGTCTTGATAGCACCAGATCTTCTCTATGAACCTTGCGACTTTTCTGCAGTCCTAGTTAGTGAGGTGATAATTCGACTTCTCTCTCTCCGCCTTCCTATGCTACTGCTCAAATAAACTTTTAATATGAACATGATTCATCTTAATTATAGAATATGTTACAGGAAAACCAAAGGAGTATTTTTGTGAGTATTAATATATTTAACTTGGAAAAATGCAATTTGTTTGGGTTACTTTCCTTAATATTAAATAGCTGTTTTGTTTTCCCCTAAACTCACGCAAAATATCTGCTGTCCACTCCAGCTCCGCCCACAGTAAAACACCACTGATGGGGCGTAACCAGGGGAGGAAACCTGTAACCTGGTGACATCACAATGGAGGCAGGAGCCAATCATACAGCAGCCAGTAACAATGTCACAAAGCAGCCGGAGCTCCGCCCAGTCGAGTTGTTACAGGGTCACATGCCCATGTCCTATTCCTGCTGTGCAGTCTCACTGGGCGTGAACACATGTTGTACATTCTGTCCTTTCTCCGAACCGTTCACATCTACTGAAACCCAAGGCAGGGAGCACCACCGTGCAAAATTGACCCCAAAGAATTCTCCGTCCCATCATCCAAATATGAGGTCACACAAGTGTCAAGGACGTCTCGGAGCGCCTACAGAACATTTTGGAGGGGGAGGGCGAACAGCCAGCTGTCATGCTGCACATAGGCAGCAACGATATCGGTAAAAAAGGGGATGAGGTCCTAAAAGCAGAATATCGGGAGTTGGGAGGTGAATTGAAAAATAGGACCTCAAAGGTAGTAATCTCAGGATTGCTACCAGTGCCACGTGCTAGTCAGAGTAGAAATAGGAGGATATTTCAAATGAATACGTGGCTAGAGGAATGGTGCAAGGGGGAGGGATTCAAATTCCTGGGACATTGGAACCGGTTCTGGGGGAGGTGCGACCAGCACAAACCGGGCGGTCTGCACCTGGGCAGGGCTGGGACCGCTGTCCTAGGGGGAGTGTTTGCTAATGCTGTTGGGGAGGGTTTAAACTAAAGTGGCAGGGGGTTGAGCACCTGAGCAGGGAAACAGTGGAAAGCGTGTCAGGAAGGGACAGACGGTATGGAGTAAAAGGTAAAGAGTTAAAAAAGGAAAAAGCAGGAACTAAGTGTCACAAAACATATTTGAAAATTCTTTATCTGAATGCATGTAGCATTCGTAACAAAATGGACGAGTTAACGGCACAAATAACTACATATGGGTATGATCTTGTGGCCATTACAGAAACATGGCTGCAGGGTGACAACGACTGGGAATTAAATATGCCAGGGTATTTAACAATCAGGAAGAACAGGCAGGAAGGAAGGGGAGGTGGGGTGGCTATGTTAATAAAGGAAGGAATCACTGTAATACAGAGAAATCATATTGGGTCAAAGGATCAGGATAATGAAACAGTTTGGGTGGAGATAAGTAATAATAAGGGGAAAAAAGCACTAGTGGGAGTAGTATATAGGCCTCCTAATAGTTGCAACTCTGCTGGAAGAAGTACTAATCAGGAAATAGTTGGGGCATGTAATAAGGGAACAGCTATAATTATGGGGGGTTTTAACTATCATATTAACTGAACAAATCAAATTGGGCAGAGCAGCCTTGAGGAAGAGTTTATTGAGTGTATTAGGGATGGATATCTTGAGCAGTATGTAACTGATCCTACAACGGTCAAGCAACCTTGGATCTGGTCCTATGTAATGAGTCAGGATTAATTAATATTGTCCTAGTTAAGGATCCCGTTGGAATGAGTGACCATAACATGGTTGAATTCCATATCCAATTAGAGGGTGAGAAGTTTGTTTCTCAAACAAGCATACTGAGCTTCAATAAAGGAGACTTGGATGGAATGAGAGCGAAATTGATTAAAGTGGACTGCGAAAATAGATTAAAGGGTAAGACTGTACATGAGCAGTGGTTTTCATTTAAGGAGTTATTTTACAACATTCAAAAAAATTATATTCCACTGAGGAAAAAAGGGTATAAAAGAAATGACAGCCATCCGTGGCTAAGTAAAGAAATTAAGGATAGTATCCGACTAAAAACAAGGACATATAAGGTAGGCAAACTTAGTGGGAGGATAGAAGATTGGGAAGTCTTCAAAAGACAGCAAAAAGTAACTAAAGGATTGATTAAGAAAGGGAAGATAGATTATGAAAATAAATTAGCAAAACATATAAAACCAGATAGCAACAGTTTCTATAGTTATACAAAAAGAAAAAGGGTGGCTAAGGCAAACGTAGGTCCCACAGAGGATGAGACCGGGAAATTAATGGTGGGAAACATGGAGATGGTAAAAATGCTGAACAAATATTTTGTTTCAGTATTTACGGTAGAGGACACTAAGAATATCCCAACACTGGACAAACAGGGGGCTCTAGGGGGGGGGGGAGGAGCTAAATACGATTAAAATCACTAAGGAATTGGTACTCAGTAAAATAATGGGACTCAAGGCGGATAAATCTCCTGGACCTGATGGCTTACATCCTCGGGTCTTGAGGGAAGTGGCAGTTGGGATTGTGGATGCTTTGGTAATAATTTTCCAAAAATCCCTGGACTCAGCAAAGGTCCCGGCAGGTTGGAAAACAGCTAATGTAACACCCTTATTTAAAAAGGGTAGCAGGCAGAAGGCTGGAAATTATAGAGCAGTTAGCTTAACATCTGTGGTGGGAAAAAGTTTGGAGTCTATTATTAAGGAGACAGTAACGGAACATTTAGATAAAGATAATTTAATAGGACAAAGTCAGCATGGCTTTATGAAGGGGAAGTCATGTATGACAAATTTGATAGAGTTCTTTGAGGACATAACGTACAGGGTGGATAAAGGGGAACCAGTGGACGTAGTGTATTTAGACTTCCAGAAGGCATTCGAAAAGGTGCCACATAAAAGATTATTGCTCAAGATTAAAAAAATCACTGGATTGGGGGTAATATTCTGGCCTGGGTGGAGGATTGGTTATCTAACATAAAGCAGAGATTGGGATAAATGGTTCATTTTCGGACTGGCAACCAGTAGCCAGTGCTGTTACGCAGGGGTCTTTGCTGGGTCCCCAACTCTTTACAATCTATATTAACCATTTTGAGGAGGGGACCGAGTGTAACATATCAAAGTTTGCAGATGATACAAAGATGGGAGGGAAAGTAGAAAGTGAGGAGGACATAAAAAACCTACAAGGGGATATAGACAGGCTGGGTGAGTGGGCGGAGATTTGGCAGATGCAATACCATATTAGAAAATGTGAGGTTATGCACTTTGGCAGGAAACATCAGAGAGGAAGTTATTATCTTAATGGCGAGAAACTGGAACGTACTGCAGTACAAAGGGATCTGGGGGTCCTAGTGCAAGAAAATCAAAAAGTTAGTATGCAGGTGCAGCAGGTGATCAAGAAGGCCAACGGAATGTTGGCTTTTATTGCTAGGGGGATAGATTATAAAAACAGGGAGGTATTGCTGCAGTTATATAAGGAATTGGTGAGAGCGCACCTGGAATACTGCATACAGTTTTGGTGTCCATACTTAAGAAAAGACATACTTGCTCTCCAGGCAGTACAAAGAAGGTTCACTCGGTTAATCCGGGGGATGAGGGGTTGACATATTAGGAGAGGTTGAGTAGATTGCGACTCTACTAATTGGAGTTCAGAAGAATGAGAGGCGATCTTATTGAAACATATAAGATTGTGAAGGGGCTTGATCGGGTGGACGCGGTGAGGATGTTCCCAAGGATGGGTGAAACTAGAACTAGGCGGCATAATCTTAGAATAAGGGGCTCCTCTTTCAAAACTCTGATGAGGAGAAACTTTTTCACTCAGAGGATAGTGGATCTGTGGAATTTGCTGCCCCAGGAAGCTGTGGAAGCTACATCATTAAATACATTTAAAACAGAAATAGACCGTTTCCTAGAAGTAAAGGGTATTAGGGGTTACGGGGAGCGGGCAGGAAATTGGACATGAGGCTGAGTTCGGATGGGTCAAGGCCCTGTGGGTGGCGGAGCGGGCCCAATGGCCGAGTGGCCGGGTCCTGCTCCTACGTCTTGTGTTCTTTAGATTTGAGGTTAGGATCAGATCAGCCATGATCTTATTGAATGGCGGAGCAGGCTTGAGGGGCCGATTGGCCTACTCCTGCTCCTATTTCTTATGTTCTTATGTTCTTATACAATGGCCAAAACGTCCACTTTTTAATTTATACACCCCAAAGTCTCCTTCACATAATATCAAGCAATGCAACTCCCTCCTGTTTTGGCAGTAAAAGTCAGTTTGAGGTAATGTTACTTGGATGAAGATATTACAACCTCCTCTGTGTTCTAAAACCAATCTATTCCATGTAACAGGAATGGGCGTCAGGGTCACATTAGAAGGATCGTCAAGGCAATGAAAGTGTGGGGCCATATGGACAATAATTGGAGGGGAAATCATGAGCAAAAATGGTTAAAGCTCCATCTACACTGTCCGTTCAAATGCTTCCTCGACATTTTTGGATCAAATCTTACAGGGCAGGAACAGTACGGATTGAAACAGAAAAAAGCTCCCTCAACACTGTCCGATCAAAAACTCCCAGGGCAGCTAAACAAGGCTCAGAGACAGTGTAAATCTCACTTTTTAATCGTCCATCAAGCACAGTGAACTGAGATACAGCATGTGGCCAATGCAGAGTATAGCTCCTCCGCACTACCCAAGGAAGCTCACAATCTCACGTACAGCGTGGTATGAATACAGGAGTAAATTCCCTGTACTTGTAAGCATCAAGCACTCCTAGGTGATGTATGGGCGACCTTTATCTACCAGTGACTCTCCAGTCAAATTACCGCATCAAATGCCGTGCCTTTTGCCAGAAATTAAACTGCATGCAACAGCTTAGCATAGAAGCATAGAAGATTTTCGGCTCCTCGAGCCTTCTCCGCCATTTAATGAGATCATGGCTGATCATCCAAATTATGTACCTTCTCCCTGCTTTCTCCCCATATCCCTTGATCCCTTTAGCCTTAAGACATGTATCTATCTGCTTCTTGAATATATTTAATGAATTGGCCTCAACTGCCTTTTGTGGTAGAGAATTCCACAGGTTCACCACTCTCTGGGTGAAGAAATTCCTCCTCATCTCTGTCCTAAATGGCTTACCCCTTATCCTTAGACTTTGACCTCTGATTCTGGACTCCCCCGACATCGGGAACATCCTTCCTGCATCTAGTCTGTCTAGACTTGTTAGAATTTCATAAGTTTCAATGCGATCCCCTCTCATTCTTCTAAGCTCGAGCGAATAGAAGCCTAATCGACCAAATCACTCTTCATACTTCATTCCTTCCATCCCAGGTACCAGTCTGGTAAATCTTCGCTGCAATCCCTCCATTGCAAGAACATCCTTCCACTGATAAGGCGACCAAAACTGCACACAATACTCAACGTGTGGTCTCACCAAGGCCCTGTACAACTGCAGAACGACATCCTTGCTCCTGTACTCGAATCCTCTCGCTATGAAGGCCAACATACCATTTGCCTTCTTAACCGCCTGCTGCACCTGCATGCTTACCTTCAGCGAGTGGTGCACAAGGCCTCCCAGATCTCGTTGCACTTCCCTTTTCCCAAACTATTGCCATTCAGATAATAATCTGTCTTCCTGTTTTTGCCACCAAAGTGGATAACCTCGCATTTATTCACATGATACTGCATCTGCCATGCATCTGCCCAATCAGCCAACCTGTCTAAGTCATACTGGAATTTCGCTGCATCATCCTCACAGCACACACGCCCACCCAGCTTTGTGTCATTTGCAAACTTAGAGATATTACATCTAGTTCCGTTGTCCAGATCATTAATATATATTGTGAATAGCTGGGGTCCTAGCACCGATCCCTGCAGTACCCCACTAGTCACTGCCTGCCACTTGGAAAAAGACCCGTTTATTCCAGCTCTTTGCTTCCTGTCTGCCAACCAATTCTCTATCCAAATCAGTACCTTACCCCCAATCCCATGTGCTTTAACTTTGCACGCTAATCTCTTATGCGGGACCTTATCGAAAGCCTTCTCAAAGTCCAAATACACCACATCCACTAGTTCTCCATTATCTATTCTACCAGTTACATCCTCAAAACATTCCAGTAGATCAGTCAGGCTAGATTTACCTTTTGTAAATCCATGTTGACTTTGTCCGATCCTGTCACTGTTTTCCAAGTGCTCTGCTGTTACAACTTTTATAATGGACTCTCGCATTTTCCCCACTTCCGATGTCAGGCTTACCGGTCTATAATTCCCCGTTTTTTCTCTACCACTTTTGTTAAATAGTGGGGTTACATTATCTACCCTTCAATCCATGGGAACTGTTCCAGATTCTATAGAATTTTGAAAGATGACCAGCAATGCATCTGCTATTTCAAGGGCCACTTCCTTAGGTACCCTAGGATGCACATTATCTGGCCTTGGGGGTTTATCGGCCTTCAATCCCGTCAAATTCCCTACCACCATATCCCTGCAAATACTGATTTCATTCAATTCCTCCCTCTCATTAGACCCATTGTTCCCCGATATCTCTGGGTGTTTATTTGTTTCCTCCAATTTAAAGAGAGAACTAACGTATGTATTTAATTGTTCAGCCATTTCTTTGTTCCCCATTATAAATTCCGCTGATTCTAATAGGAAGAGACCTACGCTTGAATTCAACAATATTTTTCTCTTCACAAATCTATAGAAGCTTTTACAGTCAGTTTTTATGATCCATGAAAGCTTACTCTCATATTCTATTTCCCCCCTCTTAATTAATCCCTTTTTCCTCCTTTGTTGAATCCAAAACTGCTCCCAATCCTCAGGTTTGCTGCTTTTTATGGCCAATTTATATGTCCTCTCCTTGGATCTTATGCTATCTCTAATTTCCCTTGTTAGCCACGTTTGAGTCACCTTTTTTGTTTTATTTTTATGCCAAACAGGGATGAACAAATTCTGTAGTTCAGACATGCCATCTTTAAATGTTTGCCATTGCCTATCCACCGTCAACCCTTTAAGTAACGCTCCCCAAACCATCCTAGCCAACTCACGCCTCATACCATCGTAGTTTGCTTTATTTGAATTCAGGACCCTAGTCTCTGAGTCAACGACTTCACTCTCCATCTTAATGAAGAATTCTATCATGTTATGATCGCTCCTTCCCAAGGGGCATCGCACAACAAGATTGCTAATTAATCGTTTCTCATTACATAATACCCAGTTTAAGATGGCCTGATCTGTAGTTGATTCCCAAACATATCGGTCCAGGAAACCATCCCGTATACACTCTAGGAATTCCTCCTCCACAGTATTGTTACTAATTTGGTTAGCCCAATCTACATGTACATTAAAGTCACCCATGATAACTGCTGTGCCCTTACTGCACGCATCTCTAATTTCCCATTTAATACTATCCCCAACCTCTGCATTACTGTTTGGGGGTCTGTATGCAACTCCCACTAACTTTTTCGGCCCCTTGGTATTTCTCAGCTCCACTCATACAGAGTCCACATCATCCGAGCTAATATCTTTCCTTACTATTGTGTTAATCTTCTCTTTAACCAGCAATGCTACCCCACCTTCTTTTCCTTTTTGTCTGTCCTTCCTGAATATTGAATAACCTTGTTAGACACTCACCTTGAAAAAATCCTGCACTGAATGGATTCTCAGTGGAACTCCTCGGCTTTCCAATCATTGATTAAGCTTACTGCTTTTATCGCGTCTTGTTCAATGGCAGTGTTGGTCCCACCAGAGCTGCTCTGTGAAACCAGCGACCTTTCTCCCGTCCCAGTTAGTGCGGTGCTGATTCGATTTTTTGTACTGCACCTTCCTGAGATAATGCTCACTGCAAGAATCTTTGAATGTGCACATGATCTATATTAAATCTGGAATATGTGACTCGAAAACAATTGGGCAAATTTTGTGACTTTCAATATATTTAATTTGAATTGCCCGTCATTTCCGATGGGACGCTTCCTGCGTGTGGATGACTCCTTTTGGAAAAAAATCTAGGCCCTTAACTGAGTGCTCTCGAGTTCCGAACACTTCCGATCCTGTGCCTCTCCACGACGTAGTGCACAGGGCCCACGTATCCCAGGTGCGCATGCGGTTCGCAAGCGTCCCTGGGAACAAGTCTGCCAGGCGAGCCATTGAAAGAAGGGAATCCCCCATAATACTTCTGTTAGACATACCTGTCAAAAGTATGAATGGGGATCACTGAAAAAACAGAACTAAAACATTAAAAAAATGTAAAAAAACCATCACGTTTTTAAATTGAGTTAAAATTACTTTAAATTAAATATCTTAAACAAAAATTTAACTTTTTGAAAAAAATAATTCAAGTTTTTTACGGGGATAAAAATAAACTTACCTTTTTTAAAAGTAGTTTTTAATTATAAATGAGTCAACATTTTTAAAAAAAATTTAAACTCTTATGCTGGTAAAACAGGCCTTACGCCTGCTTTTTACCAAGCGTACGATTTTTAAGTAATTTCAACGGGCGGAGGTTCTGCAGAAATCGCAACTCTCTGCCCGCAGAGGCCCTTCTCCAGGGCTGGAGTCCCATCTGTCAAGAGGATTCTTGACAGATCGGAAATGCCGGTTTTCAGATCATGCGCTTTCCATACCTCAAATTGGCGTTTCCGTTGTCCCTACGGGTGTGTACACAGCTCGTACACACCCGTAGGCATCGTAAAATACAAGCCATTATATTTACAATTAATGACATTGAATTGAATTACATACTTTAATATTGTATATTTTTTTATTTCTTTACCCCTATTTACAGGGGCTATAATCATTCACGATATCTGTTGCCAACTCCAGCTCCACCCACAGTCACGCACAACTGATGGTGCGTAACCATTGCCGTAAACCTATCTCCAGTTGACATCACAAAGGAGCCACGAGCCAATTACACAGCAGCAAGGTACAAAGTCACAGAGCAGCAAGAACCCCGCCCAATCGAGGTGCCACATGATCAAATGACCAGGTTCTGTACCTGGTGCGCCGTCATACAGTCATAGAGTCATAACGGCACAGACGGAGGCAATTCGGCCCATCGAAACCGTGCCGGCTCTCTGTAGAGCAATCGAGTCCGTCCCATTCCCTGCTCTATCCCCGTAGCCCTGCAAGTTTATTTCCCTCAAGTGCCTATTCAGTCTCCCCTTGAAAACATTGAGTGTCTCTGCTTCCACCACTTCATAGAATCATAGAATCATAGAAAGTTACAGCACGGAGGAGGCCATTTCGGGCCATTGTGTCCGCGCCGGCCAACAAAGAGCTATCCAGCATAATCCCACTTCCCAGCTCTTGGTCTGTAGTCCTGCAGGTTAGAGCATCCCAAGTGCACATCCAGGTACTTTTTAAATGTGGTTAGGGTTCCTGCCTCTACCAGCCTTTCAGGCAGTGAGTTCCAGACCCCCACAAACATCTGGGTGAAGACATTTCCCCTCAAATCTCCTCTAAACCTTCCCCCAATTATTTTAAATCTGTGCCCGCTGGTTTTTGACCCCTCTGCTAAGGGAAATAGGTCCTTTTTATCCACTTTATCTATGCCCCTCATGACATTATATAACTCAATATTGTCTCCCCTCAACCTCCTCTGTTCCAAGGAAAACAGACCCAGCCTATCCAAGTTTCCTCATAGGTAAGATTCTCTACTCCCGGCAACATCCTTGTAAATCTCCTCAGTACCCTCTCTAGTGCAATCACATCCTTCCTGTAATGTGGTGACCAGAACTGCACGCAGTACTCTAACTGAGGCCTAACTTGTGTTGAATACAGTTGAAGCATAACCCCCCTGCTCTTGTATTCTATGCCATGGCTAATAAAGGCAAGCATTCCGTATGCCTTCTTAACCACCGTATCTACTTGGCCTGCTACCTTCAGGGATCTGTGGACATGCACTCCAAGGTCCCTTTGTTCCTCTACGCTACTCAGTGTCTCACCATTTAATGTGTATTCCTTTTCCTTGATAGCCCTCCCCAAATGCATTAACTCACACTTCTCCGGATTGAATTCCATTTGCCACTGTTCTGCCCACCTGATCAAGTTATTGCTATCTTCCTGCAATCTAAAGCTTCCTTCTTCAGTATCAAACACACAGCCGATGTTAGCATCATCTGCAAACTTCTTAAGCATACCACATATACTCAAGTCAAGATCGTTGATATATACCACAAAAATCAAGGGACCTAGTACTGAACCCTGCGGAACCCCACTGGTAACAGCCTTCCCGTCACAAAAACACCCATTAACCATTACCCTCTGCTACCTGTCTCCAAGCCAGTTTTGAATCCAACTTGACAATTTGCCCTGGAACCCATGGATTTTAACTTCCTGACAAGTCTGCCATGTGGAACCTTATCAAAAGCCTTGCTAAAGTCTATATACAGTACATCAAACGCACTACCCTCAATTACCCTCCTTGTTACCTCCTCAAAAAATTCAATCAAGTTTGTCAGACAAGACCTTTCCTTAACAAATCCGTGCAGTCTATCCTTGATTATTCCGTGTCTTTCTAAATGAAGATTTATCCTGTCCGTCGGCAGCGAGATCCAGGTCCTCTCCACTCGCTGCATAAAAGCGTTTTTCCTCACATCTCCCTGTATTTCTTGCCCAAAACCCTAAATCTGTGTCCCCTAGTCCTTGTACCATCAACTGGTGGGAACAGCCTTTCCCCGTCTAGCATATCCAAACCCGTCATAATGTAGTACACCTCTATCAAATCACCCCTCAATCTCCTTTGCTCTAATGAAAACAAATCCAGCTTCTCCAAACTGTCCCTGTAGCTAAAATCCCCCATCCCCGGAACCATTCTGGTAAATCTCCTCTGCACCCTTTCAAGGGCCTTCACTTTCTTCCTAAATTGTGGTTACCAGAACTGGATGCAATACTCCAGTTGTGGCCTAACCAGCGCCTTATTATGGTTCAGTATAACTTCTCTACTTTTGTACTGAATAGCTTTATTTATGAAACCCAAAATCCCATATACTTTGCTAACCACTCTCTCAATATGTTCCGCCACCTTCAGGGAACTATGCACATTAATTCCCTGGGCCCCCTGTCCCTGCACACTCTTTAAAACTGTGCCATTAAGTGAATATTGCCACTCCCTATTCCTTCTGCTAAAATGCATCACCTCACACTTTTCTGTATTAAATTCCACCTGCCACTTCTCTGCCTATTCTTCTAGCCTTTCTATGTCCTGTTGCAGACGATTGGTATCAGCCTCACTGTTTCCCACACACGCGAGTTTGGCGTCATCGGCAAATTTCGAAATTCTACTCTGTATTCCAATATCCAGGTCATTTATTTATATCAAAAATAGCAGTGTCCCCAGCACTGACCCTTGGGGACCACCACTGTCTACCTTCCTCCAGTCTGCAAATCATCCATTTACCACAACTCGCTGCTTTCTGTCCTTAAGACATTTTCTTATCCAAGCTGCCACTGACCCAAATATTCAATGAGCCTCAATTTTGTTAAACAGCCTATGCGGTTCTTTATCAAACGCCTTCCTTCTTAGGCAGTCCTTCCGAACCGAGGATGATTTGCTTCCACATTAAAAATGAGTTCTCAAGTGACTGAAGAGTCCAATGCGGGACCTACAGTCCCTGTCACAGGTGGGGCAGACGCTGGTTGAAGGGGCGGGTTGGGGGGGTGCTTGGGTTGAAGTGCGCTCCTTGTGCTGCTTGTGCGTGGCTTCCGCTTGCTCGTGGCAAAGAGACTCGAGGTGTTCGGCGCCTTCCCAAATGCTTCTCCTCCACTTTGGAGGAGAAGCGGTCTTGTGCCAGGGGATGTTGCACTTTTTCAAGAGGGCTTTGAGGGTGTCTTTGAAGAGTTTCCTCTGCCCACCTGGGGCTCTCTTGCCGTGTCGAAACTCCGAGTAATCTTCTAAGTGGTTCTTTGTCAAACGCCTTCATAAAATCTATGTATACAACATGCATTGCATTCCCTTCAACAATCCTCTCTGTTACTTCATCAAAATATTCAAATAGATTAGTCAAACACGATCTGCCTTTTACAAATCCGTGCTGGCTCTCCTTAATTAGCTTAAACCTCTTCAAGTGTCCGTTAATTTTTTCCTTGAGTTTTTTTTCCAAAACTTTACCCACCACTGATGTTAAACTGACCGGCCTGTAGTTACTGGGATTGTCCTGAAACCATTTATTGAATAATGGTGTACAACTTGACACATTCCAATCCTCAGTCACCCCCCACCACCCCCCACCGCCACCCCCCCCGCATCTAGGGAATATTGGAAAATTCCCACAGCAACCTGGGATGCAAGCCATTTGGACCAGCCGACTTATCGACGCTAAGCATACCCAGTCTTTCTAGTACATTCTGTGTATCAATTTTCACCCCTCCCATTGGTTCTAACTTTTCCACTTAACCGATCTTTTGTCAGCATTGTCGTCTTCGCAAAATCCCCCAGAAACTCGAACAGAACCCTGAGTGAAGTGATTTGAGGTAAAACCCACAGTTTTGGACATTTTTGAAGATAAGGGAAGAAAAGCCTGAGGGAAATGACTTTTCGAATCTTACTGTTGGGAAAGACACCTTGTCACAGACACCGAGAGGCTGCAGAGGGGCGTGGCCAGGCAGTGTATTAAGCTGTCTGGGAATGTGTTTACAGTGCCTTCCTATCAAGGAGGAAAAGACAAAACCCAAAAGCCTCACAACACATCGAAATATGAATAATCAAGTCTTCTTTTGCAATCAATACAACATTAAGCAACCCGATTTACTTCATCAAGAACCAATCAACCAGGTATCCACAGGACAGATTTAAAATCCTCCAATAGACCTAGGACAATAGGGATGAGCTTTGGCGCGTAGATAAGTGCCTTGCCTCAATCGGAAAACGATCAGGACATGCTTAAAACCAAGTTAAAGCCATCGGAACTGGCAAGCCCGCCAAAACTAGACAATGGACTAAACAGGGCTCATTTGACACCTAAAGGAAACCGTTTTAGAAAGGGGTTTTGCGCTCGAAAAGCACAATATAATTGGAGCCTGTCCAAAGGTTCGCTCTCTTTTGGACTCGCTGACAAAGCTGGCACCGTTCTCTCGCTCTCATTCTCTCTCAGCCCTGCTCCAGCAAAGACACCACAAGCCACGAGGAGGAAGGCCAACAAACTGACCATCACTCAAGAAGAAACCAGAGTGACTGCCTCAGTGATCATTCATTTGGTGAGCATTGTCCCTGATCTCCTTAAACCAAAACCTAGCCAGATAGTGGGATCTTTGGGAAGAATAAGGTTTTTGTTTGGTATATTGTTATTCTCCCTCGCCTGTACCGTGTGCTCCCCAACCTGTGTTTAAGTATTAAGTATGTTTTAAGTTTGTTACCTTTTTCTTTTAATAAAGTCAAAATTCTTTCATCAGAACCTGTTTACTGCATTTTTGTTCACAACCCCTAAATAAGTCCAAAGTCGAGGAACCAGGGGCGTGGGAGCGATTCGAACCGCTCACTGAGTCAGAAGGCGGGGGCTGACCACTTACCACTCCCTATAGCATTCACCTCCTTAGTAAACACCGATACAAAGTACTCATTGATTATTCTAGCCTTGCCCAGCGTCTCTAAGCATATGACATCTTCTTTGTACTTAATAGGCCCCAACACGCCTCTTACTAGCTGGTTACTGTTTACATGCTGGTAGAAGAATTTTGAGTTCCCATTTATGTTAACTGCCATTCTACTCTCATATTCTCTATTTACCAACAATATTTTCATCTGCACTTCCCCTCTCAACTTATTGTATTTGGTCTGGTTCTCCCTTGAAAAATTCACCTGACATTCATCATACACCCTCTTTTTTTCTTTCCTCATCTACTCCATCTCCGTCTTCTTCCAAGGAGCCCTTGCTTTGTTTCCCTTACTCTTCCCTCTTGTTGAAATGTACCTAGCCTGTACTTGGAACATCTCCTCCTTAAAGATCACCCATTGTTCCTTTACAGTTTTTCCTGTCAGTCTTTCGTTCCATTTTAGACTGCCTAGATCCTTTCGCATCCCATTGAAGTTAGCCCTATTCCAGTTTAAAAGCTTCACTCTAGGTTGTTCCTTGCTCCTCTCCATTGCTAATCTAAATCTTATGATACAATGATCACTAGTACCCAAGTGTTCTCCCACAGACAATTGGTCGATCTGGTCAACCTCATTCCCCGGTACCTGATCCAGCAATGTCTTCTTCCTTCCTAGTTGGGCCAAGAACATACTGGTCAAGGAAATTCTCCTGAACACATTTCAGAAATTCCTCCCACTCCTTTCCCTTTACCCGAGCATTATCCCAATCGATATTTGGGTAATTAAATTCCCACAATATCACCACTCTATAGTTCTTGCATGTCTCTGCAATTTCCCTGCAGATTTGCTCCTCAGCTTCCGTCTCACGACCTGAAGGCCTGTAGAATACCCCAAATAGCTTGATCATACCCTTTTTCTCCTCAACTGTTACCAAATGGATTCAGTCCTTGTCCCCTAAAGAACAACCTCCCTTTCCAGCACTACAATGTATTCCTTAATCAGCACTGCCACCACATCTCCCTTTTTTCCTTCCCTATCTTTTCTGAACACCTTGTACCCTTGAATATTAACTGCCCTGCCCTCACCGTTGTTATGCCACGTTTCTGTTATTGCCACAACATCATATTGCCACACAGCGAATTGTGTTTGTAGCTCATCAACCTTATTCACCATACTTTGTGTGTTTACGTACATGCATTCTAAACCCATTTTTGATTCTTAGTCTGCTCCTATTTAATATGGTGCTACTTCCACCTCTAGTAATACTTTCTTCTGTAGTACTATCTAACACGCTCACTCATTTATGCACCTTATTCCTGTTTTCTGCTCCTATATGCTGAATATTATAATTGCTGGTTTAGGAGGGAAAACTGGCCTCCGCTTCACTGTAAGTGCCAGATACAATATTGTAGGTGCCACGTAATCAGAAAATTATAGAATGATACAGCACAGAAGGAGACCATTCGGCCCATCGTGCCTGTGCCGGCTCGTTGGCAGAGCTATCCCATTAATCACTCTCCCTTGCTCTTTCCCCATTGCCTGTATTTTTCCCTTCAAGTAATGTACAATAAATGGTAAAACTTTAAATGGAACAGGGAGAGTTAGGGATTCAGATACACCAACATTTCTGACGGGCCTCAGATTTTCTTACAGGTTGCAACCTTCCCTGTTTCATTGTCCTTTGCGAGGCAGGTGTGACGTTCCAGTCAAAACTGTCCGAACAATACTGGCGACAGTCACAGAATTAGAATGGCCCCGTCCTGGGGAGCGAGAGCAGCCGGTCCACGTCGAAAAAGTATCAGAGGCGACTTTTTTTAAAACAGCGATTTGTTGTGACCTGGAAAGCACTGTCTGAAAGGGGGTGGAAGCAGATTCAGTTGTAATTTTAAAGGAGAACTGGATAAATACTGGAAGGGACAAAGTTACAGGGCTATGGGGAAATAGCCGGGACTGGAATTAATTGGATAGCTCTGCCAAAGAACCGTCACAGGCAAGATGTGCCGATTGACCTCCTTCTGTGTTGTATCATTATATAATTATATGATTATATTCAAATGAATACTGCGAGAATTATCTGATTCAGGAGATTGGCCAGGACAATTAGGGAGCTCCTTCACAACATTAATCATCTAAAAAAAAGCAATTTCCTGTGTGCCTGTTGTGGTGTAGTTGTGGTAGCAGTTGAGGGTCCATTAGTTGAGAACAGTCACTGAGCTGTGACACTTTCTGTCCCACTACCGGTTAAAGGTGAACGTGATGTGAATCGGGATTGGATTCCTTTCCTGTGCTGAACCACTAGACCGTGATGGTCAACGGTTCAGTACCACGAATGGGATCACTACAGTCCAACCGCCCTGATCATTTAAATGGACCGAACCACCTAGATACATGTGGGTGACGGGACTGGCCAGGATGGACTGATCATTACAATAGATTGATCGCTGCAGTCCAACCGCCCTGATCATTGTAAATGGATCGAACCACCTAGATACATGTGGGTGACGGGACTGGCCAGGATGGACTGATCAATACAATAGATTGATCGCTGCAGCCCAATCCCACTGATAATTAAAAATGTGCCGAACCACCTAGATACATGTGGGTGGCGGGACTGGCCAGGATGGACTGATCATTACAATAGATTGATCGCTGCAGCCCAATCCCACTGATCATTATAAATAGACCGAACCAGCTAGACACATGTGGGTGACGGGACTGGCCAGGATGGACTGATCATTACAATAGATTGATCGCTGCAGCCCAATTCCACTGATCATTATAAATGTACCGCACCATGTAGCGACATGTGGAAAAGGGGATTATCAAGGGTGGACTGCTCATTACAACAACAATGACCTTCATTTATATATTGCATTTAACTTAATAAAACGCCACAAGGTGCTCCACGTTAGCAGAATCAGACAAAACAGGATACCGATCCAAAGAAGGAGAAATTAGAACAGGTGACCAAAAGCTTGGTCAAACACGTAGGTTTGAAGGAGCTTTTCAAATAAGGAGAGATAGGTGGAAAGATTAAGGGATGGGATTCCAGAGTTTAGGGCCTAGACAGCTGAAGGCACAGCGGCCAATAGTGGGAGAAGAAAGTGGGGATGCACAAGCGTCCAGAGTTGGAGCAATGCAGACCTCTCTGAGGACTGTAAGGTTGGATGAGGTTGCAGAGATAGGAGAGGTGCGAGGCAATGCAGCGATTTGAACATGAGGATGTAAGTTTCTAAAGCGAGACGTTGCTGGAACGAGAGCAAATGTAGTTTAACGAGTGTAGGCTTCGCAAAATCCCCCAGAAACTCGAACAGAGCCCTAAAGGGAGTGATTTTTGGACTTTTCATACAAACTTGGGATGATGGGACCTCAGTGAAGTGATTTGATGTAAAAACCTAAAGACCACAAGAAGAAAACCCTGAGGAAACTGACTTTTCGAATCTTAATTGGGAAAAACGCCTTCCCAGACACGCAGGCTGCAGAGGGGCGTGGCCAGGCAGTGCAGTAAACTGTCCACAAAACCAAAAAACTCACAAATACATTCAAATATGGATTCACAGGGGCAAACAAGATGCTGGTAATCTAAAAACGATTCAATGACAGTATAACTTCGATCACACAGTTTCATAGCCATTATCCCATCCAAAAAAACAATCAACCAGGTATCCAGAGAACGGATTTAAAAGCCCTGCAACAGAAGGACAATAGGTGGTGATTTGGCGCGTAGATAAGGCGGCGTTTAAATCGGAAAGCGAATAACACTAAGCAAAAACCATCGGAACTGGCAAGCCCGCCTAAAACTATACAATTGGACGAAGCAAGGGTCATTTACATTCAAAAGTGAATTCGTTTTAGTAAGGGGTTTTTGAGCGCGAAAAAGAAACAGTATAATTTGAAAGCCTGTGCCATAATCTCTCTCTCTCTTTGGACTGACTGGCGACGCGGACACAGCTCTCTCCCTGCTCCAGCAAAACTTAGCACAAGCCACGAGGAAGAAGGCCAGAAGATCAGCACGCAAGAAGAAACCAGAGCGACTGCCGCAGTGGCCATCAGACACCTCGCAGCACCAAGGGCCTTCCGGAGTCCTTTTAAACAAAAAGACTCTAATATCCTGTCAAGGATTCGTTGGTGAGCATTATCCCTGATCTCCTGAAACCAAAAACCTAGCCAGATAGTGGGATCTTTGGGAGGGATAAGGTGTTGTTTGATTTTTTGTCATTTGTGTACCGTGTGTTCCCCTAATCTGTGTTTAACTAATAAGTGTGTTTCAAGTTTGTTACCTTTTTTTTCTTTTAATAAAGTAAATTTCTTTCATCAGAACCTGTTTACTGCAATTTTGTTCACAACCCCTAAATAAGCCCAAGTCTATGAACCGGAGGTGTGTTGGAGTGACTCGAACCGCTCACTGTGTCAGAAAGCGAAGGCTGACCCCACTTAAGATACCCCTTACATAAAGAAAGGGTGATGTGTGAATGGGACTTGGTGCGAGTCAGGTTCTGGGCAGCAGAGTTTTGTGTTAGCTTCTGTTTATGGAGGGTGGGAAATGGGAGGACGGACAGAATGTCTTTGGATATTCAAGTCTGGAGGTGGCAAAAGCATGAATGGTTCTGGCGGCCGAAGGGGCGGATCTGGAAGATGTTATGCATTCTTTGTGATGGAGACGATATGGGATCAGAAGCTGAGCTGGGGGGCTGTGTTTGCGAACACGCTGATTCAGCCTGAGACATTGGCCGTGGAGGTAAATTGAATCAATGGCTAGAGAACCGAATTCGTCGCTGGGACCAACGACAATGGTTTCAGTCTGCCCAATGTTTAATTGAAGGCTTATCCACGGCTGCAGGTCAGACAAGCGGTTTGACAACGCAGAAGCAGTGGAGGGTTCGAGAGAGGTGGTGGTGAGGTAGAACGGTGTGTCGTCAGCATACATGTGGAATCTGACGTTGTGTTCCCGGAAGATGTCGCCAGGGGCAGCATGTAGATGAGGAATCGGAGGATAAAAGCGTATAACCTTTGTGGTCACCAGAGGTAACGGTGCTAGAGCGGCAAGATAAAATCATTGCACGATATTCTCTGGCTCTGACTGAGGTAAGAGTGGAACCAGGTGAATGCAGGAAAATGGAGGAGAGGCTTTGGGAACATGGTGAGGTCAACCTTGTCAAAGACGGGAAGAATGAGGCAGGATAGTGCACCAGGATCACAGTCACAGAGGATGCCGTTTGTGACTGCGATAAGGGCGGGTTCAGTGCGGTGGAAAAGGCAGAAACCTGATTGGAAAGATTCAAACATGGAGTTGCGGAAAGATGGTAACGGATTTGGGAGACAACAGTACTTTCAAGGACTTTGGAGAGGAATAGGAAGTTTGAGATGGGGTGATAGTTTGCAAAGATGGAGGGGTCAAGCTGCATTTGTTAGGAGGTGTGTGAGGCGGCAGATTTGAAAGGGATGGGAATAGTACCAGAGCAGACGGAACAGTTGAGAATATCAGCCAGCATAGTGGCTAGGAACAGAGGTTGAGTAGTCAGCCATTTTATGGGATTTAGTTGGAGTAGGGTCGAGAGAGCACGAGGTGTATCACGTGGACAAAATTAGATCGGAGATCAAACAACGGGAAATGGGGAACATCGGGGAATTGACGGTAATACTGTAACTCTTTAATTACAAATACACGGCAGGTGAATTGAAAGGAATACAGCATCTGTTTCATTAGAAGTACAGGACTGAAGAATTTAGGCGATTTGAACAATTATTTAGTTATAAATAGAATAAAAGGAACTGTAGTGGAACAGAGTAACAGATTTGTTAGAAATAGAATTAAAGTGACTTTAGTGGAACACAGTAACCATTTAATTAGAAACAAGGAGCACGGGGAATTAGGGGAACACATTAACTGTTTAATTAGGAATCGAGAGCAGGGTAATTTGGGAGTAAAGGTTTAATTACAAATTGTGGCTCATGGAAATTAGTAACCATGTATATAGAAGTAGGTGACAGGGGAACACGGTTACTGTTTGATAACAAATAGAGGGCAAGTAATGTCATGGAAACACAGTAACTGTTTAATTAGAAATAGAAAATCTCAAGGGAACACAGTTACTTAATTAAAAGCAGGGGGCGGGGAATCACAACCATACGGGACTTAATTTGACACGGTAATGTAATGGTTACATTGTTCATGCCTTTGATTTCTATTTTATATTTTGATACTGGATGATGTGATTGATTACACATCGCCTTCTCACGATTGCAGCTGAGTGCAGATACATCACTGACTGAGAGAATTAAAACCTCTGCCTGCTGCCTTACTCCTGCCTCAAATACAGTTGGCCGCCTGAATCCAGATACATGAGAATGTGCCTATTAGAGAAAACTGCCCGCAATTCACCACCACTTGCCCCAGAAGCTGATTGCCAGCCGGATTATCAGAGCCTGAGATCCACGGGGAAATGAAACCAATTTAAATAACCTTTATCAATAGCGAGTTTTCCTTCCTGAATGAGCTGTTTTTCTCTATTGGACTGACGCGTACCATAACCTTTGTTTATTATCTTATCGATTGTTTCACTCTTGATCCATATGATTGCAATTATACCAAGTGAAACCTTGAATTATAAGTCGTGACTTTTTTCTGTATCATTGATGTCAATTAAAAATGCTGATGTATGTCCAGATGTTTTCCTTCGCAGAGCATAACCTTTCCACACGTTATCAAATGATTAATGTTCTCTGAAATAAATGAATCAGTTTGTGAATACATCTCTTAAATTAAATATACTATTGCTTCATCCTGAAGCTGACCATTGCTGCAGTGTCAGGCCTGGCCGGTCAGCCCAGTGGTACTTTAATTGTCTTGTACTTCCCTGCTTAACAGACAAAGGCTGAAGGTTAACATTACTAAAATATAAAGAGAAACCAACACAATATAACATTAGCAGATTTCAGGACAGTCTCATTTACCCTTTCCTTACAGTGGCTCTCTGTTGGTGTTAGAGTAATAACGGCCATCACTAACCAACATCTCAGCAGCATCATATATTTATCACGACCTATACTATAGCGCAGATTTCTACCTATTGGTTTTACGCATGTTCTCACTCTCTAGAGCCACATTAACAAATTCATGTCGTGGTGATGTTAGCGTGACTGACCATGTCATGGATCCGTTCTTCAGGAATCTGCATCATGTATATCGCATGCTGGTTAGTTCACGTTCAACGCGTCACTTCTGTACACACAGTGACATCACAAGATCAGGCAGCACCAGACATCCGATATTGACCCATTTCTGTCCTTTCTGGCTCTCGATCAAAAGATCGGGGCTGTGGGGGTGTTTGATTTGAATTTCACCCTGCCTGGTCCTGATGTCTCGGATAGTGGCCAAGCTATCAAATACATTCTTCTCATTGTTCAGTATGTGAGAAGTCGCACAACACCAGGTTATAGTCCAACAGCTTTATTTGAAATCAGAAGCTTTCGAAGCGCTGCTCCTTCGTCAGGTGAAGTGAAGAGATGCATCTCTTCACTTCACCTGACGAAGGAGCATCGCTCCGAAAGCTTGTGATTTCAAATAAAGCTGTTGGACTATAACCTGGTGTTCTGCGACTTCTCACATTTGTCCACCCCACTCCAACACCAGCATCTCCACATCATTGTTCAGTATAAACAAGGACACAAACATCGTCAACAGAAAGCTAAAATTAATTATTGTCACTGCACTTTCCTGACTTTTACTAGATAGTGTATGTGTAAGAATCTCTTTCTGAGATCTTCGATTCCAAATGATTCGACATTGATCTTATTGGTGGCAGTAATTAAAACTTTAATCATCACAAGCAAGAATCAATACAATTACTGTATCTTAAGCAGCAGTTTACAATGTATAATTAAGAGTTATACTACCCCGTTTCTGCCTCCGGTAATAGTCCCGTTAAGATTTGTCTGCACCCCTCTGGCCCTGCCTCAGTCCCGTATTCGCCTAGGAATGTCTCAGAGAATTCTATGGATCCTCCTCTGTCTTCCACAACTTACAACTGTCAGGACCTCCTTCTTATACACTATAGAGGAGTTTGATTACAATCTCCCCCTGCATGGTCCCGACGTTGCGGGATTTCACTAAGCTATCAAGTACATTCTTCTCATTGTTCAGTACCATAAAGGACACAACCATCTCCAAGATAAATCTATAAATTAACTGTCTTAGCTACACTTTCATGATTTTCACTAGACTGTGCATTGATAAGAGATTGATATATTTTGTCGGGTCGTGTCCAAGTGTAATGGGTTAAGAAGGGACGGAACAGCGTAGATAGAAGCAGGCTGCTTCCACTCGTTCAGGGATCAAGAACTAACGGTCAGAGATAAAATAATAAATATAAGAGATTTAGAACTGAGGGTGGTTGAAACATCTTTACATGGAGAGTTATGAGGCTATGGAATTAACGGAGGCAGAAATTATATCAATATTCAAGTTTAAATTGGATAGATTGATCAATTATAATATCTTGAAGGGATGTTCAGACAGGCTGGGAAAAGTAAATGCAAGTATTTGTTCGGGTTAAACGCCACAAGGACTGATTGTGTCGAATGGAATGCCCCCTGTTATAATATTCCAACATTTTGATGAACAGTTGAGATTTTAAGTAGATATCTGTGAACAAAGAGTCTAATGTCACATTGACAAGTCAAGTTCCGACTGTATCCATCATTGGTCAATGATCAGGAGAGAGGGCCCCTCTTGGTCCACGAGACAAAGGAGGCGGAGTCTGATGGGGAGACCAGCGCCTGCAACACTCACACCAATATTACAGAAGAATTACTGTTCAAATTATGCGTTTCTTTCAGCGTCAACATTTACTTTAGTGGAGGTTTACTAACTACTTTCCCGTGGTGACATTTCGCGTCCCCAGAAGAGCCATCATGAGTTTTCTGCTCTTTATTACAGGTGATCGTGATTTTCACCGTGGGCCAAATCTATTCCTGCTAGTCGCTGTACTGCTCAGTAATTGCAGATCCTGGGGACCTAATCTGCAAGTTATGGTTGACTCAAATAAAACTGACCGGAGAGACTATATAGAGAAAGGCAGGCTCGGTGACTAAGGTAGAAGAATGAGATGTGATCTCATTGGAACCTGCAAGATGCTGAAGGGGATTGACAGGGTAGATGCTGAGAGGTTATTTCCCCTGGCTGGATTGTCTAGAACTAGGGGGCACAGTCTCAGGATAAGGGGTTGGCCATTTAAGACAGAGATGAGGAGGAATTTCTTCACGCAGAGGGTTGTGAATCTTTGGAATTCTCTGCCCCAGAGGGCTGTGAATGCTGAGTCTTTGAGTATATTCAGGGCTGAGACAGATAGTTTTTGGACTCTAGGGGATTCTAGGGATATGGAGATCGGGCGGGAAAGTTGAGTTGATGTCGATGATCAGCCATGATCTTATTGCATGGCGGAGCAGGCTCGAGGGGCTGTATGGCCTACTCCTGCTCTAATTTCTTATGTTCTTATGTGCCCCGACCATCCGGACTGACCTGTAAACGGAATTGTCGTTACCAATACAAAAGATACTTTGTATTGTGAATTTACATTCCAGATTATTCTTAATCTGTTAAATGTTTCTTCTGTATCTTTTCCTTCTGGGATATGTAATAAACGTATGTGGAGTGTACACGATTACACTGAGCGCAATTCGGGAAGAGCTTCAGGTGGACTGATATTGAGACTATGTGGGAACATGATGAAATAATTCGAAAGCAATTAAAAGGGTGACTTCAAGGAATAAATAGACAAACAGGGGATGTTATATCGGACCAAGGAGAGTCTCTGGTTTCCATAAAGAAATGGCAGAAGTGTTGGTGATGAAATTAATACGATAATCATTCAGAACAACAAACACTAAAAGGAACAATTGACGCCAAAGGCAATGGTTTACAAGATGTGTGAAGGGTTTGTGCTGAATCAGGTTCAGAAGTGGTTAACTGGTAGAAAAACAATCGGATCATAAATTTTATATTAGACAAACAAGTGCAGTTCGGGATGTCAGATGGAAATATAAATTGGTGTAAAATGCGAAGATTTGAATCGGAGCTTTACGCAGCTTAAGATAAACATATAAAAGATACAAGATATTGGAAATAATTCTGAGGGAAAGAATTAGTCTCCACTTGGAGAGGCAGGAATTAATCAGGGATAGTCAGCATGGCTTTGTCAGGGGGAGATCATGTCTGACCAAGTTGATTGAATTTTTCGAGTGGCTGACTAGGTGTGTGGATGAGGGTAGTGCAGTTGATGTAGTCTACATGAAATACAGTAAGGCATTTGACAAAGTCCCACATGGGAGACTGGTCAAGAAGGTAAGAGCCCATGGTATCCAAGGCAATTTGGCACATTGGATCCAAAATTGACTTAGTTGCAGGAGGCAGAGGGTGATGGTCGAGGGTTTTTTTTGTGACTGGAAGCCTATGTCCAGTGGTGTACCGCAGGAATCGGTGCTGGCTCCTTTGCTGTTTGCAGTGTACACTAATGATTCAGATATGAATGTAGGAGGTATGATCAGTAAGTACGCAGATGACACGAAAATTGGTGGAGTAAAAAATAGCGAGGAGGGACGCCTCAGGCTACATGACGATATAGACGGGTTGGTTAGATGGGCAGAACAGTGGCAAATGGAATTTAACCCTGTAAAGTGTGAGATGATGCATTTTGGGAGTACAAACAAGCCAAGGGAATACTCAATGAATGGTAGGATCCTAGGAAGGACAGAGGATCAGAGGCACCTTGGTATACATGTACATAGATCCCTGAAGGCAGCAGGACAGGTAGATAAGGTCGTTAAAAAGGCATATGGGATACTTGCCTTCATTAGCCGGGGCATAGAATATAAGAGCAGGGAGGTTATGATGGAGCTGTACAAAACGCTAGTTAGGCCACAGCTGCAATACTGTGTGCAGTTCTGGTCACCACACTATAGGAGGGATGTGATTGCATTGGAGAGGGTGCAGAGGAGATCCACCAGGATGTTACGTGGGCTAGAGCGCTTCAGCTATGAAGAGAGACTGGACAGGCTGGGGATGTTTTCCTTAGAGCAGTGAAGGCTGAGGGGGGACCTGATTGAGTTGTACAAAATTATGAGGGGCATAGATAGGGTAGATAGAAAGGAACTTTTCCTCTTAGTAGAGGGGTCAATAACCAGGGGCCACAGTTTCAAGGTAAGGGGCAGGAGGTTTAGAGGGGATTTGAGGGAAAACTTTTTCACCCAGAGGGTGGTTGGAATCTGGTTCTCACTGACTGAAAGGGTGGTAGAGGCAGGAACCTTCACAACATTCAAGAAGCATTTAGATGAGCACTTGAAACGCCATATCTTACAAGGCTATGGACCAAGTGCTGGAAAATGGGATTAGAATGGATAGGGCTTGAAGGCCGGCGCGGACACGCTGGGCCGAAGGGCCTCTTTCTGTACTGTATAACTCTATGACTCTATGACAACACACTGGAGCTCTTTGGAGACTTTGAGCCCATTCTTGCTGAGGCCAGCCTTAGCAATCAAGGCGATTCGCTTGCGATCTCCTGAAGGAGCCCTTGCTACGGGAGTTATAATGTTTTTATAAGTACCTCTATCTCATATACCCTGCATTTAAGGATTAGTGTTTTATTATAACATTGACGTGATTTAATGAAATGCATTAATAAGATGTTTCAGTGTTTCCTAGTCCTCGAACATGTATCAATGGAAAAGGATGTATGACGAAATCTTATTATACCTCCACATAAGGGCAATGGCGTGATATGTTAATATTCTACAGAAACCAAACAAGGATCACTTGTAAATCAGGCCTAAATGTAAATATAATTATAAAACAGGCAAGTACCCTGAAGCAGACAATGGAAACAATGAAGGAGTCGGGAGGAGGGGCACTCTCACCTCGAGAAGGGTTAAGTTCACCAGGTTAGACCGCAGTAGGTGGATTGTAGTCTTATTCAGAGAGGTTTCTGGTCATCTTGGCTCTGCTACAAAACTAGAACATTAACTAACTCATTGATGTGTGCGGTACACATTATCTAACTAATTTACCAACGAGAGTAACAGGGTACACCACCGCGCTCCTCAACGGCTCTCTGAATTTCGTCGGGGTCACTCCATAAATGAAGGTGTTTGTGCAGCAGCTGAAAAGCTGAATTGCTGTCCAAGCATTTTTTGCCTGAATAAGACGAATAGACGTTTCCAGGTCTGTGTAAAGACATCGGCTGAGAATGAAGACCAGAGTGGTTGTCATCCAACACAGAATAAAACTGCCCGACAGGGTGAAGAGCAGAATGATGGATTGTCTCCGGTTCTCCATCTCAGGATCTCTCTGCTTCTCGCCATTACTACTCTAACATTATTGTTTGTTACCCTACTCTAAAATTACTGGTGGTGACACTACTCTTATGATAGAATAAGGTCATCAAGAGTAATGTTAAATAGAATTCACAAACAGTAATATTCGAGTAGAGTCAAAACCAGTAGTGTTAGAGCAGGGTCATCACGACAAAATTTAGGGCAGATTCACCACCAGCAACTTTAGAGTAGAGCCACCAAAAGTAATATTACTGTAGAGTCAGCACCAGTAACGTTAAAGTAGGGTCACCACCATTAATGTTAGATTATGTTCGCCACCTCTAATATTACAGTCGGGTCAACACCAGTAAAGTTAGATTAGTTTCAACACTAGTACAAATAGAGTAGGGTCACGGCCAGTAATGTTAGAGTAGGGTAACTACGAGTTATGTTAGAGTAGGGTCACCATCAGTAATGTTAGAGAATGGTCACCATCTGCAATGTTACAGTCGGGTCAAAACCAGTAAAGTTAGATTAGGGTCACCACCAGTAATAATAGGGTAGGGTCACCACTAGTAATGTTAGGGCAGAGTCACAACCTAAAATGTTAGTGTAGGGTCACCATTAGTAATGTTAGAGTAGAGTCACCACTAGTAATGTTACAATAGGATTACGATGAGTAATGTTTGTGTAGGGACACAACCAGTAATGTCAGCGAGGGGTCACCACCAGCAATATAAGAGTAGGCTCCCCACAATTAATGTTAGCATAGAGTTACCATCAGTAATGTTAGTGTAGGGTCAACACCAGTAATTTTTGAGTAAGTTCGCCACCAGTAATGTAAGAAGAGGATCACAACTAGTACTGTTAGAGTACAGTCACCAACAGTAATGTCAGAGTAGCTTCACCAGAAAAATGTTTGATTAAGCTCACCACCATTAATGTTAGATTAGGGTCAACATCAGTAATATTAGAGTAGAGTCACTACCAGTAATGTTAAAGTAGAGCCACCACCAGTTATATTAGGGTAGGGTCACCGCTAGTAATATTAGAGTAGAGTTATCACCAGTAGTAATGAAGTAAAGTCGCCACCAGTAATGTTAGATTAGGTACACCACTAGTAAGGCTAGAGCAGGGTTAACAGCAGCAATGTTAGAATAGGGTCACAACCAGTACTGATAGAGTAGGGTCAGCACCATTAATGTTAGATTAGAGTCACCACTAGTAATGTTATAGCAGGGTCACTATCTGTAATGTTAAGTCGCGTCACCACCAGTTATGTTAGAATAGGGTCACTACCAGTAACGTTAGAGTAGACTCACAACCTGTAATGTCAGAGTAAGGTCACCATTATTAATGTTAGAGCAGAGTCACCACCAGTCATATTACAATAGGTTTACGACGAGTAATGTTTGAGTAGGGACACCACCTGTAATGTCAGAGAGGGGTCACCTACAGCAATATAAGAATAGGCTCACCACAATTAATGTTAGCATAGAGTCACCACCACTAATGTTTGAGTAAGATCACCACCAGTAATGTTAGAGTAGGGTCACCACCAGTAGTTTTAGAGTAGGGTCACTACCAATAATGTTAGAATAGGTTCAGCAGCAAAATGTTAGATTAGGGTCACCACTATTAATATTAGAGTAGAGTCATCACCAGTATTAATGGAGCAAAGTCACCAACAAGTAATGTTAGCGTAGAGTCACCACCAGTAATGTTAGAGTAGGGTCACCACCAGTAAAGTTAGAGTAGAGTCAACAACAGTAATGTTAGAGTAGGGACACCACCAGTAATGTTAGAGTAGAGTCACCACCAGTAATGTTAGTGTAGAGTCACCACCAGTAATGTTAGAGTAGAGTCAACACCAGTAATGTTAGAGTAGGGACACCACCAGTAATGTTAGTGTAGAGTCACCACCAGTAATGTTAGAATAGTGTCACCGGCAGTAATGGTAGAGTAGGGTCACCACCAGTATCTGTTGGGGTAGACGTATCACCAGTAATTTTATAGTAGGGTCACCACCAGTAATTTTAGAGTAGCGTCACCACCAGTAATGTTAGAGTAGGGTCACCACCAGTAAAGTTAGAGTAGATTCACCACCAGTAAAGTTAGAGTACTCTCCACCATTAATGTTAGAGTAGGGTTACCACCAGTAATGTTAGAGTAGATTCACCACCAGTAAAGATAGAGTAGAGGCTCCACCAGTAATGTTATAGTAGGGTCACTACCAGTAATGTTAGAGTAGAGTCAACACCAGTAATGTTAGAATAGTGTCACCGGCAGTAATGGTAGAGTAGGGTCACTACCAGTATCTGTTGGGGTAGACTCACCACCAGTAACTTTAGAGTAGTGTCACCACCAGTAATGTTAGATTATGGTCACCACCAGTAATGTTAGGGTAGAGACATCACCTCTAATGTTAGAGTTGGCTCACCACCTGTAATATTAGAGCGAGTCAGCACAAGTAATATTAGAGTAGGTTCATCACCAATAATATTAGAGTAAAATCGCCAGCAGTAATGTTAGAGTGGAGTCACCAACAGTAATGTTAGAGGAGATTCATCACCAGTAATATTAGATTAGATTCACCAACAGTAATGTTAGAGGAGATTTATCACCAGTAATATGAGAGTAGAATCAAAAGTAATGTTATAGTAGCTTCACCATCAGTAATCTTAGAGTCGGGTCAGCACCATTAGTGTTAGAGCAGGGTCACCAACAGTGATCCGAATAGGCTGACCACTGTTAGCGGTAAGTATGATCTTGTATCGAATGCTTGAATCTTTATAAGCATGCCACTGAATTAGAAATATTCGCCAGCAAGAACCTAACTCACTGTCCAAAAGTTGCTGGCTTCAGTGATCCCGGGCGTGTCGAAGCTTATTACATCTGGGCTTACTTTCTGTTTCTTAATTTTAGCGGACGGATGTTCGTGGATTTAGGCGCATTACTTCCCCGTTCATGTTCCCGAACACCTTGAAGCGAAAAATCTCACCTTGCTGTCAAGTGAGTTTAAATAACGCCAGTAGTGTGTAACTTGATTATCTCACCGTGGCAGCGACTGTTATATAAAGGCGGAGTATTTACAGAACTCAGATGCACCCCGGTCGAAACCATAAAATGCGGTCAGAATTGACCTGTCCTTCTAAAACTAGTGCAGCCAATAATTCTACAGACTGTTCTCGCAATCCTTTGTGTTCCCGATAAATCGAGTAAACGGCTATTTAATAGGTGCGGAATATCGTACCAATTTGATCTCTGTTATATAATGTAATAGATTAACTATTGAATGTTTTTTTTTTGCTTTTTAACAATAACTTATACCTTACTCTAAAGACTGTCTCACTAGTTCCCCAGTGTCATGGAGAGAAATGCTTGATATCCTCATTTATTTAATGTAACAGACACAAACACAGGTATTCGTTCAAAATCAACCTGCAGGAGGCCACACAAAGATAAACACAGCCAGAGATACAGAAAGTATTGGGGAACACCGGGAAATAGACAAGAGATATTGACAAAGCGCTTTGCTGTCAGAAAATTGCCTGAACCGCTGTGGTCAATGAATGGTTTGATGGTTGACTTCCTGATACAACTTGGAATTCAGGAGAACTTGGTTTGTGTTTTGTAGAACAAGTTGAACCCCTGGGGCGGAGCCAACAGTCACCTCGCTATAATACGCGACAAGAAAAGAGAATTTGAGCAGGGCCGGCGAGAGTCGATAGAGCATCAGACTCTTAGGTTCAGATCGTTGGATGAATGCTTTTTTCAACCTTTCATGTTGCGTTCATGGGCAACCTCCGGCTCTGAATTCCTGCCGCAGTGTCACCGAGCTGAAAATGGGTCTTTGCCCGCAACATTTCGCTTAATATTATATTTGCTGGTTTAAGATTGAAAACTGACCTCCCCTTCACTGTAACTGTCAGAGACAACATTGTAGGTGCCGCTTAATCATAGAATTATAGAATGATACAGCAGAGGAGGAGGCTATTCTGCCCATCGTGCCTGTGCTGGCTCTTTGGCAGAGCTATCCCATTAATCAATGCCCCCTGCTCTTTCCCCATAGCCATGTTTTTGTTCTCTTCAAGTGATGCACAATAAATGGTAAAACTGTAAATGCTAACAGAAAGAGTTCGGGATTCAGACGCACAAACATTTCTGACGGGCCTCAGACTCTCTGAGGTTACAACCTCCCCTGCTTTATTGTCCTTTGCGATGCAGGTGTGACGTTCCAGTCAAAACTCTCTCCGAACAAAACTGGCTGCAGTAACAGAATTAGAATGGCCACGTCCTGGGGACCGGGAGCAGCCGGTCCACGTCGAGGAAGAACCAGAGGCGACTTTTTTTTAAACAGCGAGTTGTTGTGATGTGGAATGCACTGTCTGAAATGGGGTGAAGGCAAATTCAATAATAACTTTCAAAGGAGAACTGCATAAATAATTGAAGGGAAATTTTACAGGGCTATGGGGAAAGAGTAGGGGGCATTGATTAATGGGCTGGCTCTGTCAAAGAGCCGGCACAGGCACGATGGGCCGAATGACCTCCTTCTGTGCTGTATCATTCTATGATTCTATGATTCTGTTAAAAGGATTCCGACGAGAATTATCTGATTCAGGAGATTAGGCTAGGACAATTAGCGAGCTCATTCAAACCGATTATCAATTAAATAAAATTCCTGTGTGACTTGTCTGGGTTCGATCAGTGAAAAGTCTGTAAAAGGCAATGGAGGATAAGTATTGAGAGGTTTTAGTGTTGGACAGAAGTGATGTTGTTTCAGGTCACTGAGTCTCCCAGTATTTACAGGAGGACAATGAGTGACACCTTCTCTGGGCCTCTGTAGGGAAATCCGGTAAATTGTTCAGCCGTGCAGTGAGTCAGGATAGCCGAGCGGTCACAGGCGCTGTGTTCAGGTATGGGTTCCAATCCCACTTCTACAAATGAAGATTGTTTCACTTCTCCGTGTGATTGTATTTTGTGGAATTAGCTGCAGCTGCCTGCTCGGCCCAGTTTATTTGTTCCGATCAGCATACTCACTCTGGGATTGTTCTCCTGCGAGCAGAGAAGGGAAGACCTAATAGATGTATTCAAAGTTTAGATAGAGCAAGTAGGGAGAAACTGTTTTCCTGGGCGAGTGGATCGGCAACCAAAGATCATAGATTTAAAATAATTGCCAAAAGATCTACAGGCGACTTTAGCAGATTTTTTTTTGCACACAGAGGGTTTTAGAATCTGGAACACATTGCCTGAAAGGATGGTGGAATCAGATTACATAGGAATTTTCAAAAGGCAATTGGAGTTGAATTTGAAGAGAACTAATTAGTAGGGTTATGGGGAAAATCTGGGGTGTGGGACTAAATTGGAGAGTTCTTTCAAAGAGCCGGCACAGGCAGGATGGGCCGAATGGCCTCATTTTGTGCGGTCTGATTCTATGTCCTAAGATTCAATGATTTTATGACTCCAGCCTCTTGTTTCTCCCCCTTTCTCTTCACACCACAAATATTCTGGCATACCTGTGCCTCACTGCCTGGAATTTGCTCCACAAACCCTTCCGTCTCCTCCTTGAAGACGCTGCTTAAAACCGTAAGCTTTGAGGCGATGCTTGAACACACGTCTGAATAGCTCCTTCTTTGGATTTGACTGCCATATTTTTGACCACACCTCTATGTAGCGCATTGGCAGATTCCCTAGAAGTGGGGAGGGGGCCAGTGTTTATTAAGCTGTGTGGACCACTTTACTGAACACATGTGTTTCTGTCTGTTTGTTACATTAAACAAATGAGGGCATCAGGCGCTTCTCTCCCTGACACTGGGGAACGAATGAGACCCACTTTAGAGCAAGGTTCTGTTTATTGTGGAAAAGCAAAGGAAATATTTTACCGGAATTATCCAGACTGGAATCAACGCTAAAAAGAGTGCTGAGCCTGACCTGATAGACGCAGCCTTCTGATCTGGAATCAGACTCGCTATCGTTACGCCACGAGGTCTCGAGTAGGATTAACGTAGGAGATGTTTCTATATATCAATATTTCTCAAACACCGTGTGATTCTCCCCCAGAATCACCACATCACAGGGAAATAAACCGGGAAACTGCTCAAAATACACAAAAGGTCGAGCAGTTTTGAAAAACAATTAAACTTTTGGCGTGTAGACAGTTGCTAGAAATGCAATCAAGGCCGTGCGAAAATATAAACTGTGGGTGTGTATATAGAGTCAAAGAAACTCACAGCACAGGAGGAGGACATTCGGCCCGTCGTGCCTGTGCTGGTTTAGAAAGAGCAGCCGTGCTCAGTCCCACACCACCGATTTTTATCCATAATCCTGTAAGTTCCTCATTCTCAAGTCCCTGTCCAACTCCCTTTAAAATTATTGATGGAATCAGCTTCCACCGTCTTTTCAGGTAGAGCGTTCGAGATCCAGAAACTTACAAAACACATTTGGAATGAAGACAGATGCTCCAATAAAGGAATCACTATCAAGATACAGGGAAACACATTTGGAATGAAGTCAGATGCCGCAATAAATGAATAAATATTACAGATATAGGGAAACACATTTGGAATGAAGACAGATGCCCCAATTTGTGGGAAGTTGCTCTTCGTGTGAAAGGGGCGACAATCCTTTTAAATTTAAGAACGGCTGCAGCAGATTCCTGGTTTCATACGCACTGAATATTTTGAACCAAACCCTTAAAATCCAGTGCGCAAAACGGAAAGGGTAAATGTTCAGGACATGAAGAGCAGAAAAGCCATTACATTTTGACTGTCACTCGTCAAAAATATTAATATTTATTTCATTCTGCAACAGAAAGTAATGGTTATATTGGTGGAAATCAACATAATTATTCATGGTCTCACAGATGTCTAAGGATAATGCGGCCCCTTCAGGATAGACGCAGGCCACATTGTAATTGACAATAAGGAAATGGCAGACATGCTAAACAATTACATTGTATCGGTCTTCAAAGTAGATGGAGAGGATAAACTACCAGAGACATGGAGAAAAAGAAAAATCAATCATACGGAGGGAGTTATCAGATTTAATATGATGACTTCCAGCAGGCATTTGATCATGTTCCTCACAAGAGACTGTGAGCAAAAATCAAAGCGCAAGGAATTTGAGGCAACGTATTGACACGGGTAGGGAATTGGTTAGCAGGTAGGAGACACACAGTAGTGACAATTGATATGTACTCCCATTGATAGGCTGTGACTAGTGGTGTCCCCTGGGATATGGACTGGGGACTGAGCTTTTCACTATATTGATAAATGACTTAGATGAAGGAATAGAGAACCGGATATCCAAGTTTGCTGATGGCACTAAGTTGGAAGCACAGTAAGCAGTGTAGATGTGAGCAGTGAATTGTAAAGGGACATTGATGGATTATGTGGGTGGGAAAAACTGTGATTATTGGAGTTTAATGTGGAGAAGTACCTGATCATCAGCTTTGGACATTAAAAGATAGGTCAGTGTATTTTCTAAAAACATTGCGTTAGAGAATGAATTTTTCAGAGAAATAGCCAATCCTGTTAAACTTAACAAATGTTTCACCAGATTCATGGAGTCATAGCCACAGAACATTTCAAACCAGGCTCCAAACTATAATGTGTAAAATGTGATCGGGAAAAATGTTGATCACATGCAAAGAGCAGAATATATTATTGAGGCTTCGACTGTCCCAAATTAACCATGCTAGCATTACTTTCATTCTGCAAAAGAACGCTATCGGTTAATTAATGGCAATTAAAACATTTTTCACATTGGATACATATAATTAATTTGATAAGGCTTTTAATCAATAACTGTTGTAAGAGTCAATCCCCTCAACTGGAATCCAACATGTGCTGCGGCGGTGAGAGCGCCGAATTCTAACCACTGGACCATCAGGGAACGCTGCAATGAAGTGTTACGATAATTTTAAATATAATTGGGTCGATCTGTTTTTGATGCAAATTTATTTTGACTTGTTTTACATGTAAATACATTTTCTGACTGTACTGCTAACAATGTTACGGACCAAGTGCTGGCAAATGGGATTAGAATAGACAGGGCTTGATGGCCGGCACGGACACGATGGGCCGAAGGACCTCTTCCTGTGCTGTATTACTCAATGACTCTAAAGTGTTTCCCTGTATCTGTGATATTGATTCATTATTGGGGCATCTGTCTTCTTTCCAAATGTGTTTCCCTTTATCTGTGATATTGATTTATTTATTGGGGGGCATCTGTCTTCATTCCAAATGTATTTCTCTGTATCTGTGATATTGATTCGTTTATTGGGGGGCATCTGTCTTCATTCCAAATGTATTTCTCTGTATCTGTGATATTGATTCATTTATTGGGGGGCATCTGTCTTCATTTCTGATACATAGATACATAGATACATAGAAGATAGGAGCAGGAGTAGGCCATCCGGCCCTTCGAGCCTGCTCCGCCATTTAATGAGATCATGGCTGATCCTCCAATTCAGTATCCCGTCCCCGCCTTCTCTCCGTAACCCTTAACCCCTTTTGCCTGTAGAAATATATCTAATTCCCTCTTAAATATATTTAATGAGCTGGCGTACACTGCCCTCTGTGGCAATGAGTTCCACAGGTTCACCACCCTCTGAGTGAAGAAATTCCCCCTCATTTCTGTCCTAAATGGTTTAGCCCTTATCCTTAAATTATGTCCTCTAGTTCTGTTCTCACCCGCCAAGGGAAACATTCCTTCTGCATCTAGTCTGTCTAGACCTGTCAGAATTTTATACACTTCTATGAGGTCCCCTCTCAATCTTCTAAACTCCAGTGTGTACATCCCTAAACTACATAGTCTCTCCTCATAGGTCAATCCCGCCATTCCTGGTATCAGCCTGGTGAATCGCCGCTGCACCCCCTCCATGGCAAGAACATCTTTCCTCAGATGAGGCGACCAAAACTGTACACAGTACTCGAGGTGTGGTCTCACCAGTGTCCTGTACAGCTGCAGCAAGGTATCCCTGTTCCTGTATTCCAACCCTTTTGCTATGAAGGCCAGCATACCGTTTGCCTTCTTGACCGCCTGTTGCACCTGCATGCTCGCCTTCAGTGACTGGTGTACAAGAACACCCAGGTCTCTCTGTACTTCCCCCTCTCCCAATTTATTGCCATTTAAATAATAATTTGCCCTCCCGTTCCTGCACCCAAGGTGGATAACTTCGCACTTGTCCACATTATAGTGCATCTGCCATTTATCCGCCACATTTCAAATGTGTTTCCCTGTATCTGTGATGTTGATTCATTTATTCCTGTATCTGTAAATGCTCCTAGAAGGCTGAGTGACCGGGATGTAATCGCCCCACCTTTTCGGAAGCCTGTGCTGTGTGTACCGGGAGATTTGGTCCGGGCCGTGGGAGCTTGCATTCCAGGGATGGGCAGTAACTCGCTGACTGAGGCTGCATTCGCCGCTTTCCGCTGGCAGCGGGTGATTGGAGAGTGCGGGGCCTGAATGTTGCTGCTTGTCCCGGCCTCACTCACTCTGGAACTGGGGAAGAACAGATCATTGATGGGTTTGTTCCCGGGTTTGAAATGCGGCTTAGAACGGCTGTTCTTGACCGAGGCAGCACTGCAGGATCCTTCAATCATCTCTCAAAATTCAACTGATATCAGCCAGAATGTGCAGCTTTGAGAGGGGCTTCCTGCACCGTCAGAGCTGGTCACGTGAGCGACTGAGCGAGCACAGTGACATAGGAACAGGAGGAGGCCATTCAGCCCCGCGGGCCTGTTCCGGGATTACAAGAGATCAAGGCTGATTTGCGACCTAACTCCATATATCCGCCTTTCATATGCCTTCATACCTTTGGTTAACAAGAAGCAATCAATCTCAGATTTAAAATTATCAATTGATCTAGCATCAATTGCCATTTGCGGAAGAGAATTCTACCACCCTTTGTGTGTAGAAGTGTTTCCTAATTTCACTCCTGAAATGTCTGTCTCTATTTTTTAGACTATGCCCCCTACTCCTAGAAACCCCAGCCAGCGGCAATAGTTTATCTTTATCTACCCTAACTGTACCCCTTAATTGCTGAAACTTCGATCAGATCACCCCTTAACTTTCTAAACTCTAGTGAATACAACCCTAATTTGTGTAATCTCTCCTCGTAACTTAACCCTTGAAGTCCGGGTATCATTCTGGTAAACCTACGCTGCACTCCCTCCAAGGTCAATATATCCTTCCTAAGGTGGGGTGCCAGGAACTGCTCACAGTACTCCAGGTGTGGTCTAACCAGGGTTTTCAATAGTTACAACGACACTACATACATAGAAACTGTAGAGTTTGAATGTGTACAGAACCAAACAGAGAAACAGCAAATGTAACACAGCTGTGAGATATTGTATTTTGTTAATATCTAAACACAAACGTGAATTATTCTGTTTTCCTGTTATTTAATTGAACAAGTTCTCACGATACTTCTGCCCATGTCCGAAACAAAGACATTTCCTGTGTAAGCAAACATGATAACCACTGCACTACAGAAACACGGCAGCAAGAATGGTTTCAGGAACATAACCATCCGTGCTGCACTTCAGGAAAATAGTTTTACAGAAATAGAATTTCGGTGCTCTATTGATTAACGTTGTGGAGAATGGCAGAAATTGAACTCGTAGTCGAATCATAGAATGAAACACCACAGAATATTTATTATTAGTAAAAAAAACAGTACCAGCAGATAGTCGATAAATCCCAGGGACCGGATGACCTACATTCTTGAGTTTTGAAAGAGGTAGCCATTGTGATAGTGGGCGCATTGGTTATCATCTTCCAAAATTCTACCGATATTGGAACGGTTCCTGCATATTGGAGGATAGCAAATATAACCCTGCTATTTAAGAAAGGAGGGAGAGAGAAAACGGGGAACGACAGACCTGTTAGCCTCACATCAGTAGTTGGGAAAATGCTGGAATCTATTATAAAGGATACAAATACTGAGCACTTAGAAACTATTAGTAAGATTGGGCAGAGTCAACATGGATTTATGAAAGGGAAATCCTGTTTGACAAACCTATTGGAGTTCATTCAGGATGTAACTAGTGGAGTAGACAAAGGGGCACTGGTACATGTGGTACATATACATAGATACATAGAACAGTACAGCACAGTACAGGCCCTTCGGGCCTCGTTGTTGTGCCGAGCATTGTCCGAGACCAAGATCAAGCTATCACACTCCCTATCACTCTGGTGTGCTCCATGTGCTTATCCAATAACCGCTTGAAAGTTCCTAAAGTGTCCGACTCCACTATCACAGCAGGCAGTCCATTCCACACCCCAACCACTCTCTGAGTAAAGAATCTACCTCGGACATCCCTTCTATATCTCCCCCCATGCACCTTATAGTTATGCCCCCTTGTAACAGCTGCCTCTACCCGAGGAAATAGTCTCTGAACATCCACTCTATCTATCCCCCTCATCATCTTATAAACCTCTATTAAGTCGCCTCTCATCCTCCTCCGCTCTAAAGAGAAAAGCCCCAACTCCCTCAATCTTTCCTCATAAGACCTCCCCCCCAAAACCAGGCAGCATCCTGGTAAATCTCCTTTGCACTCTTTCCAATGCTTCCACGTCCTTCCTATAGTGAGGTGACCAGAACTGCACACAATATTCCAAATGTGGTCTCACCAAGGTCCTGTACAGTTGCAGCATAACCTCACGGTTCTTAAACTCAAACCCTCTGTTAATAAACGCCAACACACCATAGGCCTTCTTTACTGCTCTATCCACTTGAGTGGCAACCTTCAGAGATCTGTGGATATGAACCCCCAGATCCCTCTGCTCCTCCACGTTCCTCAGAACCCTGCCGTTGACCCTGTAATCCTTATTCAAATTTGCCCTACCAAAATGAATCACCTCGCACTTATCAGGGTTAAATTCCATCTGCCATTTTTCGGCCCAGCTCTGCATCCTATCAATGTCTCTTTGCAGCCTACAACTGCCCTCCACCTCATCCACTACTCCACCAATCTTGGTGTCATCAGCAAATTTACTGATCCACCCTTCAGTCCCCTCCTCCAAGTCATTGATAAAAATCACAAACAGCAGAGGACCCAGCACCGACCCCTGTGGCACACCGCTGGTAACTGGTCTCCAGTCCGAAAATGTTCCATCCACCACCACCCTCTGCCTTCTATGAGATAGCCAGTTACTTATCCAATCGGCCAAATTTCCCTCTATCCCACAACTCCTTACTTTCTTCATGAGACAACCATGGGGAACCTTATCAAACGCCTTACTAAAATCCATGTATACGACATCAACTGCTCTACCTTCATCTACACACTTAGTTACCTCCTCAAAGAATTCAATCAAATTTGTTAGGCAAGACTTACCCTTCACGAATCCGTGTTGACTATCCCTGATTAAGTTGCCCCTTTCCAAATGGTCATAAATCCTATCCCTCAGGACCTTTTCCATTATCTTACCAACCACCGAAGTAAGACTAACCGGCCTTTAATTACCAGGGTCATTCCTATTTGCTTTCTTGAAGAGAGGAACAACATTCGCCACTCTCCAGTCCTCTGGCACCATCCCCGTGGACAGTGAGGACCCAAAGATCAAAGCCAGAGGCTCTGCAATCTCCTCCCTTGCCTCCCAAAGAATCCTAGGATATATCCCATCTGGCCCAGGGGACTTATCGACCCTCAGGTTCTTCAAAATTGCTAAAACATCTTCCCTCAGAACATCTACCACCTCCAGCCTATCCACCTTTATCACACTCTCATCCTCAAGAACATGGCCCCTCTCCTCGGTGAACACTGACGAAAAGTATTCATTCATCACCTCTCCTATCTCTTCTGACTCCATGCACAAGTTCCCACTACTGTCCTTGACCGGCCCTACCCTCACCCTGGTCATTCTTTTATTTCTCACATAAGAGTAAAAAGCCTTGGGGATTTTCTTGATCCGACCCGCCAAGGACTTCTCATGCCCCCTCCTAGCTCTCCTAAGCTCTTTTTTCAGCTCAGTCCTTGCTACCTTGTACCCCTCAATCGACCCAACTGAACCTTGTTTTCTCATCCTTACATACGCTTCCTTTTTCCTCTTGACTAGACATTCAACCTCTTTTGTGAACCATGGTTCTCTCACTCGGCCATTTCCTCCCTGCCTGACAGGGACATACCTATCAAGGACACGCAGTAATTGCTCCATGAAAAAGCTCCACTTTTCGTTTGTGCCTTTCCCTGATAGTTTCTGTTCCCATCTTATACTCCCTAATTCTTGCCTAATCGCATCATAATTACCCCTCCCCCAATTATAAACCCTGCCCTGCCGTATGGCCCTATCCCTCTCCATTGCAATAGTGAAAGTTACCGAATTGTGGTCACTATCTCCAAAGTGCTCTCCCACATACAAATCCAACACTTGGGCCGGTTCATTACCCAGTACCAAATCCAACGTGGCCCCACCTCTTGTCGGCCTATCCACATATTGTGTCAGGAAACCCTCCTGCACACACTGTGCAAAAACTATCCCATCCGAACTGTTTGACCTATAAAGGTTCCAATCAATATTTGGAAAGTTGAAGTCACCCATGACAACTACTCTGTGACCTCCACACCTATTCATAATCTGCTTTGCAATTTCTTCCTCCACATCTTTATTACTATTTGGGGGCCTGTAGAAAACTCCTAACAACGTGACCGCTCCTTTCCTATTTCTAACTTCAGCCCATGTTACCTCAGACGGCAGATCCCCCTCGAACTGCCTTTCTGCCGCTGTTAAACTATCCTTGATTAACAATGCTACTCCTCCACCTTTCTTACCAACTTCCCTACTCTTACTGAAACATCTATACCCCGGAACTTCCAACAACCATTCCTGTCCCTGTTCTAACCATGTCTCCGTAATGGCCACCACATCGTAGTCCCAAGTACCAATCCACGCTCCAAGTTCTCCTACCTTATTCCGGATGCTCCTTGCATTGAAGTAGACACACTTCAAGCCATCTTCCTGTCTGCCGGTACATTCCTGCGACCTTGATACCCTCCTCAGTACCTCCCTACACTCACCACTGGCTCGTGGACTACAGCCCTTTTTCCCATCCCCCTGACAAATTAGTTTAAACCCCCCGAAGAGCCGTAGCAAATTTCCCTCCCAGGATATTGGTGCCCCTCTGGTTCAGGTGCAAACCGTCCTGTTTGTACAGGTCCCACCTTCCCCAGAATGTGCTCCAATTATCCACATAACTGAAACCCCAGGGAAATATAGCAGGGAAAATTGAAGCTCATGGGATAAAGGGGAAAGTATTGACGTGGATAAAGAACTGGCTGTCAGATAGAAAACAGAGAGTTGGAATAAACGGCTCATTTTCTGAATGGCAGGCAGTAACAAGTGGGGTACCACAGGGATCTGTCCTGGGTCCCCAGCTGTTCACAATTTACATTAATGACCTGGATCAGGGAGTCGGATGCAGCATTTCCAAATTTGCAGACGACACTAAACTAGGAGGGGGGGGTGGGCTCAGAGGAGGAGACCAGGAAGCTCCAGAGCGATTTGGACAGACTGGGTGATTGGGCGGATAAATGGCAGATGCACTATAATGTGGACAAGTGCGAAGTTATGCACCTTGGGTGCAGGAACGGGAGGGCAAATTATTATTTAAATGACAATAAATTGGGAGAGGGGGAAGTACAGAGAGACCTGGGTTCTTGTACACCAGTCACTGAAGGCGAGCATGCAGGTGCAACAGGCGGTCAAGAAGGCAAACGGTATGCTGGCCTTCATAGCAAAAGGGTTGGAATACAGGAACAGGGATACCTTGCTGCAGCTGTACAGGGCACTGGTGAGACCACACCTCGAGTACTGTGTACAGTTTTGGTCGCCTCATCTGAGGAAAGATGTTCTTGCCATGGAGGGGGTGCAGCGGCGATTCACCAGGCTGATACCAGGAATGGCGGGATTGACCTATGAGGAGAGACTATGTAGTTTAGGGATGTACACACTGGAGTTTAGAAGATTGAGAGGGGACCTCATAGAAGTGTATAAAATTCTGACAGGTCTAGACAGACTAGATGCAGAAGGAATGTTTCCCTTGGCGGGTGAGAACAGAACTAGAGGACATAATTTAAGGATAAGGGCTAAACCATTTAGGACAGAAATGAGGGGGAATTTCTTCACTCAGAGGGTGGTGAACCTGTGGAACTCATTGCCACAGAGGGCAGTGTACGCCAGCTCATTAAATATATTTAAGAGGGAATTAGATATATTTCTACAGGCAAAAGGGGTTAAGGGTTACGGAGAGAAGGCGGGGACGGGATACTGAATTGGAGGATCAGCCATGATCTCATTAAATGGCGGAGCAGGCTCGAAGGGCCGGATGGCCTACTCCTGCTCCTATCTTCTATGTATCTATGTATCTATGTAAACCCTCCCCCCTACACCATCCCTGCAGCCACGTGTTTATCTGCACTCTCTCCCTGTTCCTCAAATCGCTAGCACGTGGTGTATTTGGATTTTCAGAAGGCCTTCGATAAGATCCCACACAAAGGATTGGTGAACAAAATTAGGGCACATGGAATTGTGGGTAATATATCAGCATGGATTGAGAATTGGTTAACAGACAGAAAACAAAGAGCAGGGATAAACAGGTCTTTTTCAGGATGGCAGGCTGTGAATAGTGGGGTACTGCAAGGATTGGTGCTTGGGCCCCAGCTATTCACAATCTATATCAATGATTTGGATGAGGGGATTAAAAGTAACCTTTCCAAATTTGCTGATGATACAAAGCTAGGTGTCAGTGTCAGTAGTGAAGAGGATGGGGAGAGGCTTCAAGGGGATCTCGACAGGCTCAGTGAGTGGGCGATAACATGGCAGATGGAATATAATGTGGATAAATGTGAAGTTATCCACTTTGGTAGTAAGAACAGAAAGGCAGAGTATTTCCTAAATGCTGAAAGATTGGGAAATGCCGATGCTCAAAGCGTACCTGGGTGTCCTTTTACATGAGTCACTGAAAGTGAATGTGCAGGTGCAGCAAGCCATTCTGAAGGCAAATGGTATGCTCGCTTTCATTACAAGATGATTTGAGTACAGGAGTAAAGAAGTCTTACTACAATTATATAGGGCCTTGATGAGATCACACTTGAGTACTGTGTACAATTTTGGTCTTCTTATCTAATGAAGGATATACTTGCCATAGAGGGAGTGCAACGAAGGTTCACGAGAATGATTCCTGGGTTGGCAGGAATTTCGTATGAGAAGAGATTGAGTAAACTAGGTCTGTATTCTCTTGAATTCAAAAGAATGAGAGGGGATCTCATTGAAGCATATGCAATTATTACAGGGCTTGATAGGGTGGATGCTGGGAGAATGTTTCCCTTGGCTGGGGAGTCGAGAACCAGGGGCCACAACCTTAGGATAAAGGGTAGGCCATTCAAGACTGAGATGAGAAGAAAATCCTTCATGCAGAGAGTGGTGAATCTTTGGAATTCTCTACCTCAGAGGGCTGTGGAGGCTCAGTCATTGGGTATATTCAAAACAGAAGTCGATAGATTTCTGACTGGTAAAGGCATCAAGGGATATGGCGATACGGCCGGTGAAGGGAGTTGAGGCAGAAGATCAGCCATCATCTCATTGAATGGAGGAGCAGGCTCGAAGGGACGAATGGCCTCCTCCTGCTCCTATTGCTTACGTTCTCATCTTCTTAGAAGGAGGTAATTCGCCCATCCTGCCTGTGCCGGCTCTTTCAAATTGCCCCAATTAATCCCACTCCCCTGCACTTTCCCCATAGACCTGCACACTAAAACTTGAACCCTGAATTCTTACTCAGTTTCGTTTAAAAAAATATTTATTTGTGGAATTGATTTTAAATCGAATTTTTTAAAGAGTTTATTTCGATCAAACGAGTCCTTATTTTGCCGACTTGGTATGTACAATCCAATCGCATGAGCTCTATATTCTGTTACAGAGGCAGTTATACGAAGCGGAGAAAGTTTTGCTACAGCTGTACAAAGTCCTGGTTAGACCACCTCTGGAGGACTCTTTACAGTTCTGGGAACGGCATCTCAGAAAGGATAGACATTGGCCTCGGAAGCAGTGCAGCACAGATCCACCAGAATGTTTCCACGGTCCAATGGTTAGATTATGAGGCAAGATCACATAAACTAGGCTTGTATTCCTTGGAATCTAGAAGGTTAAGCGCTGATTTCATTCAGGTTTTTAGAATTATGAAAGGAATTAATAGGGTTAAAATAGAGAAACTTTTTTTCACTTGATCATTGTGGACAGGACCCTTACTTAGAAAAATGATCGATAACTTTCAATGATGTGGGAATATTTTTGTATTCCTATTCTGCACATTCTGTCATCAATCTATCCACTGAAAGGCATTGAAAGGGTCTGGTAGTACAGGTGTTGGAAAAACGCCATGTGTCTTTATACAAGTCGGTTGCTTTACACGTGGTGCGTTGTGCTCTCATCTTGAAATGCGAGTCTCTTCAATATCCAATACAAACTGAATTGCAAACTTGAAGGACAAGCACAGGAATGCAAGTCACTCGTGAACACAAAACACATGGTGCTCATTTTCAGATTCATAGCAGTTAGCTTTTATATAAAGTGAAATAAATGTGCATTGATAAGATTTGGAAATAGATGTTAATTTTATTTGTGACTTTTGTTCTATTTATTAAACTTTCTGGCGTCTGAATCCCGTTGAGTCTCTTCTTCCTCTATTGAATGAGAAAGGAGGGGTTTGACGTTGACCAGACCCGCACTGCGCCTGATATTTGTGAGTTCATCCTTATATTAAGTGTTTTATGCCCCTTTGATCGGCGTCAGCTTTAGCTCATTATATTACACTAATAAGAGGGGCGACCCAAACTGTTCATAGAAACATAGAATCTAGGAGCAGGAGTAGGGCATTCGGCCCGTCGAGCCTGCTCCACCATTCAATACGATCATGGCTGATCATCCAAATCCAGTACCCTGTCCCTGCTTTAATCCCCACAGTACACATATCCCACCCTACCCCCGTAACCCCACGTATTTAATTCCCCCTAACATATCCCATCCTATCCCCATAACCCCACATATTTAATACCCCCCTAACACTTAGGGTCAATTTATCATAGCCAAATCAACCTAACCCGCACATTTTTGGACTGTGGGAGGAAACCGGAGCACCCAGAGGAAACCCACGCAGACACGGGGAGAATGTGCAAACTCCACACAGACAGTCACCCGAGGTCAGATTCGAACCCGGGTCTCTGGCGCTGTGAGGCACCAGTGCTAACCACTATGCCACCGTGTTGCCTTCGGTTTTAAGGAGGGTCTGAAAGGAGGTGAGGGAGGGGTAAAGGTGGAGGGGTTTCGGCAGGGAGTTCCAGAGCATGACGCCTACACAAATATTGCATCATGTTCGCATGTTCTGGCATCAGAAAGGACAGTTTTATATTTCTGTAATTCCCTCTGAAATCTGTGGTTGTGTTCTTCACCGTTACTATCACAGGCAGCCAGCCGTTCCTTGCCGAGGTTTTCCTCACCTGCCCAGTCCATTCATCCCCTACATTTTTAATGAATGAATATAAAGACCAAATGGAAAGACGCGCCTGCATTACACAAAACGGTTGTTAAGATGACGGGTAGCGGATCTTTAATTAGTCTGGAGGTGGTATCTTCACAAGTTAATATGTGTAATGTGATCAGTTTGTTTTACAGGGCTCTGAAGGTTGTTCCTCTGTATAAACAGCGATGGTCATTGGCAGAGCTGACATTACCACAATATTGTATTGGCTTGTTTGTAAATGTACATTCACCTGTTGCCTTAGTGTATGAAAGTTGGACACATTAATTGCCTGGATTTCGTAGCAGTGCAGAAGAACGAGTTTTGCAGAAAGGGAGACCATGGCATTAAGGGATAAGAGCACCGCGCAACAATCGCCAGGCAGGATTGTTACCTCCCAGTCGGGGAACACTTCAGCAGTCAAGGACATTCAGCCTCGGATCTGCGGGTAAGCGTTCTCCAAGGCAACCTTAGAAACACACGACAACGCAAAATCATCGAGCAGAAACTGATAGCCAAGTTCCGCACTCATGAAGACGGTCTCAATCGGGATCTTGGGTTTATGTCACGATACATGACGTGATCCGGACTCGAGCCGTCGTTAGCTTGTTCACAGATGTGATTCCCAGTAAAAAAAGTAAAAATTTTCCCAGTAAAAAAGTAAAAAAATGTTAAAGCTTTTCGTTTTACATACAGACGGCAGCTTTTGACACGTTAGAACCCCTGCGACTACACCTCATTGTCTCAGTTGTATCTTGCTATGTCTTTGATGTGGTACCTTCCTGGCTGACTTAATTAACTTTATCACACCTCGGCAGATAGTCAGGATGATTTAATTTATTGGTCTGCAATTGTAAAGTACACAATCTTTGTTTTCCATCTATGTATGCTTTGGAGATTCTGTATCTAATTTACTTCACCTGAGGAAGGAGCAAATCGATAGCTCCGAAAGCTTGTGATTTCAAATAAAACTGTTGGACTATAACCTGGTGTTGTGCGACCTCTCAATTTTGTCCACCCCAGTCCAACACCGGCATCTCCGCATCATTAAGGGATATTTGCCAGCTTGAAATCTTCATACAGATGCAAAGCTCTTGATGAGGATTGTTGTCGACTTCAGGATGTATACAGACCCCCAAACAATAATGCTGAGGTTGAGGATGGCATTAAACTGGAAATTAGAGACGTGTGCAATAAGGGCACAGCAGTTATCATGAGTGACTTTAATCTACATATAGATTGGGCTAACCAAATTAGTAACAATACTGTGAAGGAGGAATTCCTAGAGTCTATAGGGGATGGTTTCCTGGACCAATATGTTGAGGAACCTTCTTGAGATCAGGCCATCTTAGACTGGGTATTACGTAATGAAAAAGGATTGCTTAGCAATCTTATTATGCAAGGCCCCTTGGGGAGGAGCGATCATAATATGATAGAATTCTTTATTAAGATGGAGTGTAAAATAGTTGACTCAGAGACTAGGGTCCTGAATTTAAATAAAGGAAACTACAATGGTATGAGGCGCGAGTTGGCTAGGATAGATTGGCGACCGTTACTTAAAAGGTTGACGGTGGATAGGCAATGGCAAACATTTAAAGATCGCATGGATGAACTACAGAATGTTTTTCATCCCTGTCTGGCATTAAAATAAAACAAAAAAGGTGGCGCAACCGTGGCTAATATTCAACTTTAATATATTCATAGTCACAAAGTTAGTCCCATTGTATTCCGATCACAGTTTATGGAATTCACATGAATCATTTTTATATATTGCTGGTTCCTAGGAGTCAGCAGTACCTCAGGACGGTGGAGAGAGGGAGAAGGCGAATCATCACCACACTAACTGGGATCGGAGAAATGTCATTGGTTTCACACAACATATCTGGTGGTACAATGGCCCCCAGAATCAAAGATGGGATAAAACAGAAAGCTTCAGCAATGATTTCATAGATGGGGAACTTTGCTGAGAATCCAATTAGTCCAGGATTTTGCCGAGTTGAGAGTCGAACCTGGTATCAGCAGTTGTTCAACATTTGCCGTAAGGCTCGGCCTTTGATGCCGCAATTTGACTGGGGAATCACTCGTGTGTGAATCTTGCCCATACCTCACCTGGGAGAGCTTGAAAATTACATGTACACGGAGTTTTATTCTGTATCCGTACCGTGCTGTACCTGAGTTGATTTGATTCATTGGATAGTTTCTGAGGAGCTTTACACGGCATTGAGCACATGCTGTATCTGAGTTGATTGTGCTTGATGAACCAAAATACAGCGAGTTTTACACTGTATTTAACCCCTGCCGTACCTGCCCTGTGAATATTTGACGGGACAGTCGAAAGGAAGCTTAATACTGCATTTAACCCGTACTGTACCTGCCTGGGAGTATATGATGGAATATTGTAGCGGGAGCTTTTCTCTATATCTAACAATTGCTGTACCTGTCTTGGAAGTATTTGATGGGCCAGTGTAGTGGGAGCTTTACTCTGTATCTAACCGGTTCTGTACCTGCCATGGGAGTATATGATGGGACAGTGTAGCGGGAGCATTACTTTGTATCTAAGCCGTCCTTTACCTGCAGTGGGAGTGTTTGAGGGGAGACTGTAGAGGGAGCGTTACTCTGGAATAAACCCGTGCTGTACCTGCCCACGGATGGTTTGTTAGCACGTTGTATATAGAGCTTTACTCTGTGTCTAACCCATGCCATACCTGCCCAGCGAGTGTCTGATGATACAGTGTTAAGGGAACTTTACCGTATATCTTACCCGTGCTGTTCCTAACCCGATGATTAAACCACTTGATACAACTGATGATCCCCCCACATGTTGTCTCTGATGCTGCTTATTGTTAAAGCGAGTAGACTACTTTAAGAACACAGAGGTGGTTGTAATATCACTGCCTCATCTCAGCAATAATACCTCAATCTGCCTCTCACTGCCAAAGCAGAAGGGAGACACTCTGCCTGATATAGAGAGAAGGGGGACTTTAACATTTATAAACAAGTGTTGGACGTGGGGTCCATTAAATAGTGGGACTTCGCATTTGGATGATGGGAAGGAGAATGCATAAGGGGTAATTCTGGACGCTGCGCTCCCTACTTCGAGTCACAGTAAATGGGGGGCGGGATCGTAGACAGGAGTGATAGCACAACATGTGTTCATGCCCAGTGAGACTGCGCACCATGAGCAGAGCATGGTCATGTGACACTGGAACATATCGAGGGGGAGGGGCTCCGGCTGCTTTGTGTCATCGTTACTGGCTGATGTGTGACTGTCTCCTGTGTCCTTTGTGATGTCACCTGGAGACAGCTTACCGCCCCTGGTTACGCTCCATCAGTGGTGTGTTACTGTGGGCGGAACCGGAGTTGGCAGCAAATATTGAGTGAGTACAGCCTCTATAAATAGGGTCAATCAAAAGAGCTATTCATTATTAAAGTAAGTAACTCAAACAATTTGTAAATATTTTCAAACTGTATATATTTACACTCACAAAAATAGTCCCATTGTTTTCCTGTAACATATTATCTAATTAAGACTAATCATGTTTATATTAAACGTTTCTATGATTGAGCAGTATCGCAGGAAGGTGGAGAGAGAGAATTCGAATTATCACTGCACTAACTGGGACTGGAGAAAGGTTGCTATGTTCAGAGAGGAGATCTGGTGGGATCAAAACCCGGGATTGAAGACCGGCATCGGGAAGCTTCCGTTGTAATTGATGTGATTGCAAATGTGAAGAAGTTTACTGAGAATCTCTTCAGTCGATGCTTTTGCCGAGGTGAGAGTCGAACAAGCTATCGGGAGAAGTTAAGCGTTGGGCGTAAAACTTAGTCTTTGATGCGACGAATTGCCTGCGGATTTACTGATATGTAAAGCTCGCCAATATCGTTAGTTCTTTACCCACTCGCCAGAGGGAATCGTTTTTCTCCATCAAACCACACATCATCTTGTAAAACTCCATTAGTTTTTTTTATTCATTCACTGGATCTGGGCGTCGCTGGCAAATCCAGCATTTATTGCCCAACCCTAACTGCCCTTGAAAAGGTGGTGGTGAGCCGCATTCTTGAACCGCTGCAATCCGTGTACTGAAGGTGCTGTTAGGGAGGGAGTCCCAGGATTTTGACCCAGCGACGATGAAGGAACGGCGATAAACTTCTAAGTCAGGATGGTCTGTGACTTGGAGGGGAACTTGGAGGTGGTGTTGTTCCCACGCGCCTGCTGCTCTTGTCCTTCTAGGTCGTAGAGGTCGCAGGTTTGGGAGTTGCTGTCGAAGAAGCCTTGGCGAGTTGTTGCAGTGCATCATGTAGATGATACGATGGTGGTGGAGGGAATGAATGTGTAAGGTGTTGGATGGGATGCCAGTCAAGCGGGCTGCTTTGTCCTGGATGGTGTTGAGCTTCTTGAGCGTTGTTGGAGAGGCACTCATTCAGGCAAGTGGAGAGTATTCCATCACACTCCTAACTTGTGCCTTGTTGATGCCGGAAAGGCTTTGGGGAGTCAGGAGCTGAGACACTTGCCGCAAAATACCTAGCATCTGACCTGCTCTTGTTGCCACAGTATTTATGTGGATAGTCCAGTTAAGTTTCTGGTCAATGTTGACCCCGAGGATGTTGATGGTGGGGGATTCGGCGATGGTAATGCCATTGAATGTCAAGGGGCGGTGGTTAGACTCTCGCTTGTTGGAGATAGTCATTACCTGGCACTTGTGTGGCGCAAATGTTACCTGCCATTCATTAGCCCAACGCTGAATGTCGTCCATGTCTTGTTGCATGCGGCTATGGACTGCTTCATTTGTCTTGCTTTTTTTGGACACGACATACCTGGGCAATTTTCAACATTGTCGGATAGATGCCAGTGCTGTAGCTGTACTGGAACAGCTTGGTTGCAGGCGCGGCTAGTTTGGTAACACAAGTCATCAGCACAACAGCCGGGATATTGTCGGTGCCCATAGCCTTTGCTCCTCTTAACATTCTCTGTTCCAAGGAGAACAGTCCTAACTTTTCCAAACTCTCCTCATAACTGAAGTTCCTCATCCCTGTTAACATCCTGGTAAACCTCCTCAGTTCCCTTTCTAAGGCCTTCACATCTTTCCTGAAGTGTGGTGCCCAGAATTGTCAACAATACTCCAGCTGAGGATTTACCAGTGATTTATAAAATTCCTGCATGATCGCTTTGCTTTTATATTATATTCCATTATTTATAGACCCAATTAAATCGTGTAATTTTTAACCAACTTTTCAACCTGCCCTGCCACATTTAAGGATGTGTGTATGGACACCAAGATTCCTCTGCACATTTAAAGTTTTCTATTTTGTACCATTGACAGTACACTGTCTTTCCATTGTAGTCCTCCCAAAGTGCATCACTTCACACTTCTCCGCATTGAACTCCATCTGTTCTTCTTCCCATTTCACCCGCCTTGTTCTGTCAGCCTGAAGCCTGTAAGTACCCTCATCACAATCTACTTATTTCCCAAGATTCGTATAATTTGCTAAATGTGTAATGTTGCTGCCTATGTTGTTTATAAAAAATGAATTGAGTAATGGACCCAAAATGACTCTTGGTGAACAGCACAGCAAACTACCTCCAAGTCTGAAAAACATCCATCCACGACCACCATTTGCTTCCTATCCCCGAGCATATTTTGTAGCCATACGCCACTTTCCACTTCATGCCATTGGTTTCCATCTTCTTAACAAGCCGCAGATCCAAACCAGATAGCCAGGTTTGCCGATGGCTCAAAGATAGGCGGCATTGTAAAAAATGTAGATGGAAGCATGAAATTACAAAGAGACATTAATAGATTAACTGACTGCACAAAACTGTGCAAATGATTTTTAATCTAGGTGAGTGTGAGATTATCGACATTGGATCTAAATAAGATAGATCAGAGTGATAAACAGTGAGAGGCTAGAAACAGTGGAGGTCCAAAGAGTCTTAAGGTTCCATGTACATATGTCATTAAATATCATGGACAGGTACAGAAAATAATCAAAAAAGGTTAATGCAATGCTGATATTTATATCTAGAGAACTACAGTATCAGGGGAAAAGTTATGCTGCAGCTATTCAAAGTGCTGGTTAGACAGTATACAGTTCCGGGCACCACACATTAGGTAGGAGGTATTAGCCTTAAAGAGTGAAGCGTAGATAAAGAGAGATCAGAATACATTCTAAACGAAGTAAACCTGGAACCAGTGGATGTCCAAAGAGAATTACATGTCCATGTACATTTATCATTAAATTGTCATGGACAGGTACAGAAAATAAACAAAAAGGCTAATTGAATGCTGATCTTTATATCTATAGGATTACAATATAAGGGGGAGAATTTATGCTATGCCAGAGCCATAACAGCTCAGAAGGAGGCCATTCGGCCCATCGAGTCCATGCTGGCTCTTTGTAGATCGATCCAGTCAGTCCCATTTCCCGGCTCTATCCCCGTAGCCCTGCAAGTTTATTTCCCTCAAATGCCTATCCAGTCTCCCCTTGAAAACATTGAGTGTCTCCACTTCCACCACATCCATCGGCAGCGAATTCCAGGTCTTCACCACTCGCTGCGAACATTTTTTTTCCTCACATCCCCCCTGTATCCCTTGCCCAAAACCTTAAATATGTGACCCTAGCCCTTGTACCATCAACTAGTGAGAACAGCCTTTCCCTGTCTAGCCTGTCCAAACCCGTCATAATCTTGTACATCTCTATCAAATTACCCTTCAACCTCCTTTGCTCTAATGAAAACAAAACCAGCTTCTCCAACCTGTCCTTGTAGCTAAGATCCCCCATCCCTGGAAACATTCTAGTAAATTTCATCTGCACCCTCTCAATGGCCTTCACATCCTTCCTAATGTGTGGTGAACAGAACTGGACGCAATACTCCAGTTGTGGACTCGCCAGCATTTTATAAAGGTTCAGCATAACTTCTCTACTTTTGTGCTCAATACCTCTGTTTATGAAGCCCAAGATCCCATATGCTTTGCTAACCACTCTCTCTATGCCCTGCCACCTTCAGGGAACTATTCACATTAACTCACAGGTCCCTCTGTCCCTGCACACTCTTTAGAACTGTGCCATTAAGTGTATATTGTCTTTCCCTGTTCCTTCTGCCAAAATGCATCACCTCACACTTCTCTGTATTAAATTCCATCAGCCATTTGTCTGTTAGCCTTCTGTGTCCTGTAAAAATGGATCGGCTGGACAAGGGACGTGTCATTTGGAAAGCATCGACTGAATTATTCAAAAATAGCTGCGCTCTTCGGTTTACAAGACCGACGCCTTACCGCTTGACCACGGCGCCCACTTACATAGCCATCTACATTTATCATTAAATTGTCATGGACAGGAAGATAAACGAATCAAAAAGGCTAATTGAATGATGGTATTTATATCTATAGGATTACAATATAAGGGGGAGAAATTAAGCTGCAGCTATACAAAGCCTTGTTTAGATCACACCGGGAATACTGGGTTCACTTATGGGCATTACACCTTTGGAAGGTAGTATTAGGATTAAAGAATGAAGCGTAGATTTACCAGAATGATACATAGGCCCAAAAATTCGGCTGAATACGGGAGATTATGCATTGTGTACTCTCGCGTGTTCAGTCCCGAAGTGCCGGTTTCCTGCATGCACTGCGCATGCGCGGGAAACCGGCACTTCGGGTATGGCGGAGGGGGCAGTTCCTAAGTGAAACGCGTGCGCACTACAGGCTGTGCGCATGCAGCACACTTAAGTTTTTTTTCAGTTTTCAACGCGAAGGTTAGTGTGGAAGATTTTACACATGAAAAAAGGAGGCGTAAGACCCCCTTTTAACAAGGTAAGTAGTTAATTAAGTATTATTTTACATTTTTTTCAACAGGTTTATCTTTTTTAGAGACTTTAAAGAAAGGTAAGTTTATTTTTATAACTTTTAAAAAGAATTTAAATTTTTTCAAAAATTTCAATTTTTGTTTAACGTGGTTAATTTATTTAACTATAGTTATTTTATTAATGTGATGGTTTTAAAAAAAATAATTGAGGTTTAGCTGTTCTTTTGGGGGCAAGTTGTATTCCTAGTTTTGACAGCTCTTTCTGTCAAAACTATGAATGAAAGATGGTGTGCTGCCATTGGCTCTAACTGGCCCACGTGATCCCAGAGGTCGCATCGAACTAACTGCGCCTCTGGGACACGCACACACTGCACGCCGGCACCAGGGAGAGGCCCAGGAGCAGAAGTTCGTGTGGGCCCGAACCATAAAAGCAGGTGCGGTAGGTAAGATCGCGCACGATCCTTACCCCCGCGGCAACCATCGAAGTCTAATTTCTGGGCCATAGAGTCCAAGGGTTCAATTACATAAGGGAGCTTACAAAAAACTAGGGTTGTAATTATTTGAATTTAGAAGCTTAAGGAATGATATGATTCAAGTGTTCACGATATTAAGGGGAACTGATAGGTTAGTTAGAGAGAAGCTATTTCCGATAACTGGCGAGTCTAGGACTAGGGGACACCGCCTACAAATTAGGTCCAAGCCTTTGCAGCAATGAAATTAGGAAAGACTTCTCCATGGAATGGGTGGTAGAAATTTGTATCTCACTTCCACAAACAGCAGCTAATGTTGGGTCAATTGTTAAACTTTGATTGATTGATGTTAACCACAGATATTAAGGAATCTGGTGCAAAGGGAGTTTGGTCACAGATCGCATTGAATGGCAGAACAGAATCGAAGGCTTAAATGGAGTACTCCTGTTGCCATTATTAAATAATCAGAGTTTTACGTTACTGCATGAATGTGGGGGATGATTACTTGTACGCTGGACTGTTAGATTACAAGGTCTGATATTCTACCAATTGTGCTATCCGGGCTCCTGTAGAACCAGCGTCACCAAAGGACCTTCACTGGTTGCCCTGCATCATTACACTCTCAGATAGATCAGTCAAATATTTTGCACATGAAAAGAAAATAATCAAAAAGTCCAATAGCATACTGGCATTTATGCCTAGAGGTCAAGAATACAAGGGGTAGAAGTTATGCTGCAGCTATACGAAGACCTGTTTAGACCACACCTGGAGTACTGTGAGCAGTTCTGGGCACAACACCTTAAGAAGGATATGTTGGCCTTGCAGGGAGTGCAACGAAGGTTTACCAAAATGATACCCAGATACCAAGGGTTCAATTATGATGAAATATTACACAAATTAGGATTGTATTGCCTAGAATTTAGAAGGTTGAGGAGTGATTTGATTTACGTTTTCAAGATATGAATAGGAACAGATAAGGTAGATAGAGAGAAGCTATTTCCGCAGGCTGGGGATTCTAGGTCTAGGGAGCATAATCTAAATATTAGAGCCAGGCTTTTCAGGAGTGTAATTAGGAAACTCTTCTAAACACAGAACAGTCATTCATAATGGCATTCAGCTTTTGATCCATAAAAGGCCACCACATCGGTTGCAGTAGCCTTTGAACTGGCTGTCACCCTGTGGTGTCCAATAGAGCTGTGGGCCCAATGGATGAGCTCATTACGGGGTGACTGCGAGACTACCCATTTTCCCTGATTAAACTAAAAGTTATTCTGTGCTGTAAAATTGTCCTTTCTGTTCAAGGCATCTTTGGGCCATGAGCCCTAATCTTATATGACTGCCTGGACTTATTTAATCAAAGGGACCTCACCCTGCACCCTTGCAAGGGCTAAAGGGAAATGTTTCACTTCAACCTTTATTTACCTGGCCCTGGAAGGCTTACGTGGCGGATCCCACAGTTTTGGGGCTCTTTCAAACTCCTGGGCTAGCTGCTGTGCCTCACTTTTACCACTGGCCCAGGGGCGATTTTAACTGGGAACCGGATTTGACCTATGGCCTTTAATTTATCTTCTCTGAACTTATGTACACCACGTTCTACAATCACTCCTAGATACTGGACTGTGGGCTGTACTAACCCAGCATTCTTTGGTTTTACTTTAATCCCGCTATCCCATAATAGAACCAATTATTCTCCGAGCAAGATGCAATGCTCTTCATTAGTTTCCGTAAGGAGCAATATATCCTCTACCAACTCGACCAGGGAACCGGTCAGCATAACCTTTGTAACACCTTCTTCAGTAACTGATGGAATAGAGACGGTGAGTTGTGGAAACCCTGAGTTCAACAGTTCCAAGTATAAGTGTTGTTCACGGAATGTAAATGCAAATGTCTATTGGCATCCAGGGGTTGGGAGTACTGACCAAAAATCATTCGATATTTCAAAAACTAAACATACAGCTCGCCGAGTTACACGTGAGGTTATCAGGTGAGGGCTGCCGAGGGTGTGTACTTATTCACGTCTTGATAATCAATAGTAAGTCATTGGCAAATGGACCAGAGAGGAGTTCATGAGTTTTTTAATCAAATAGCGAACTGTTATGATCTGGAATGAATTGTCCGAAAGGGTCATGGAAGCAAATTCAATAATAACAAAATAAAGACTTGCCTGTATACAGCACCGTTCACCACCTCAGGACGTCACAAAGCGCTTTAAGGCAAAATAAGTATTTTTGAGGTGTGGACACTGTTGTAATGTTGGAAGCGGGACAGACAATTTGTGCACAACAACATCTCAGAAGAGGAATGAGATAAAGACCACTGAATCTGCTTTAGTGTTGCTGGTTGAGGGATGAATATTGTCCAGGAAACTATGGAGACCTCCCCTGCTCTTCTCCGTAATAGTGATGTGGGCTCTTTTATGTCTTGCTGAGAGCTTGGCTTAATGTCCCATCCTAAAGACGGCAGCTCCGACAATGCAGCACACACTCAGCGCTGCACTGAAGTGTCAGCATAGATTTTTTGTTCAAGTCTCTGGAGCGGGACTTTAACCCACTGCCATCTGATTCAGAGTCGAGAATGCTAACACAGAGCCATTGCTCACACCCTTATAAAAATAGTAACTTCAAAAGGGAACTGGATATTTACTTGAACAGGAAAGGGTTGCTGGTCTGTGGGGGAAGAGCAGTGGTGTTGGACAAATTTCAGAGAGCCGCGTGAGAGACTATAGGCCGCATGGCCTCCTTATGTGCTTTCTGATTCTATGATTCTAGGCCGCTTATGTTGCCCGCCCATTAATGTGAATGGAATGAAAGCTGAGGGAGCGCTTCAATAATTTTCTGATAATTCGCCCGCTGTGCGTGTGAGATTGCGGCCGTGGGGCAGGTCTGGGAGATCCCAGCGCTGGAGCAGACAAGCGGAAAGTAGTTGAGGAAGAGCTAGTGGGGGTGGAATAAAAATGTATTCATCCATTTGAAAGATAATAGGAGGCACAGTGGGCTCCAAGTCATTATGTCGGGAGCAGTGTTAAGGATTAAGAAAAAGCTTTTTAATTATCCAAAGAATCTAGCAGGTAGATAGCAAGGACTAGCAAAGGCCGTTTGTTAAATATTCCAGTAGAAAACAAGGGATTCATTGAAGGAGTGCTTGCAACAGCGGTTTCTAAATGTAGTTACAGTGTTTAACCACATAAAATGGGAATCTGAACTCCAGGGACCCAGACACCGCGAGATCGAGGAATGGGAACTGACAGGAGTGACGGTTTACTGACACTGCTGCAAGTTTCCACAATTAGAGAAGATTCCTGAGGATCTGACAGCAGCTGAAATAATCCCAGTGTTTAAAATAAGGCCAGGAGAGATTCAGAGTGTGAGCACCTGGGAGAGGAGCAATGTAAAAGGGAATTATATTGGTTTTAGGGGCGATGTGTCATCTTTAACTACCCTGCTGGAGTTTCTGAAACACATCACTGGCCTGTAGGGCAGGGGACATGCAGCTGGAATGACCCAGTCTGATTTTAACGAAGCAGCGGACAAAGTTCACATCTACAAACGGTGAGGAATTATGGGATGGGTGGGAGATCTGGCACCGCACAGACAGCTCATTACAAAATGAAAGTAGGTTATCGTCAAATGGGAACCTGCAAGGGAAGGGTGACTATTGAACCTCTGGGATCTTCCTTGCTACCAGTTTATTTTTAATGTTTTATTTAATCGAATCTCAACGGGGATGAGAGTATCTTAGAAACAAAATAAATGATAATGAGTCCAACATAGGTATAAAACCATAGTTACTGGATGGGAGTGGGTCATATCACCCATTCTATCTGTACCGGGTTCTTTGATACAGCAATCAAAAACTATCCGCACTCTCTTCCACTCTCTCCAGAGACATTTGATTTCTCTGCTTCAAATATTCATCTAATTTTCCCTTAACTATTGCTTGAGGCAAAACATTCCATGCTCCAGCAACCCTTTGAATAACGTCGTTTCTGCTAACCTCTCTGCTCATTTCCTTTGTGACCATTTTAAGTCGATCGCCCTGTATCGCTGATTAACCGACTAGGTGGAATGATCCCACCCTCTTCACTCTGCCGAAACTGTTCATACTTTTTAAAAGCTCTATTAAAAATACTCTTCGCTTCTGCTGCTCCAGCGTAAGTTGACCAAATGTCTTGTCCCTCATCATCAGTATATTTATGATCCATGGCACCATCCTGGTGCATCTACACTGCCCTTTCTCAGTGGATTTAAGGTCCTTTCCACAATGAGGGACCGAAGTTGTATCTGGTGTTCTAACGTTGGCCTCGCCAGCATTTTGTAAAGATTCATCATCACTTGATTATTCTTCTGATCTATGCCCCTGTCCATATAACTCAAATTTCTGTTAGTTTTTTTCATAGATTTATCCACCTGAAAACGCACTTTCTAGGAATTGAGTATTTGGATCCCTATCGCTCGCTGTCCATCCACTCCCTTCAGCTCCTTCCCATTGAGTCTGTGCTCCCATTCCTTGGCGTTTCTCGCTCAATCAGGCGAGATCACCGATGAACAATTTGTTACTGATTCAAAGTTGTTGGTATTTTTCAATAGCTTTTTGGAAAAACAAGGAACTCAATAATATGACGGTAATGACTGGAAATTGTTTCTGAACGTCTGCAAATGTTCAACCAACCTGAAATTCGCCTCTCCGGCTTGCCGCGGGTGCAAGGATCGCGGGCGCACTTACCTACCGCGTCTGCCGTTCTGCTTCTGGCCCACAGGAACTTAGGATTTTTTGAAGAGCATCCCGGGCAGCGTCTGATGTCACACCGCCCAGGAGCGCAGCGTGCGCGGAGCCTCCCGAGCGGAGGGCAGTGAAGACACGCCCTCCTAAGTCGTATTTGCATAGGCCACGCACCCGATTTTTTTCACATGCTGGAAACCTTTTCTACAAGCACAACAGCATAGTAAGTTGTCTCTTTGTATTTTAATGAATGTTTTGCTAACTTTTACAAACTTTTAAAGACTTTTACATGAATTGGAAGAATTTTAAACAGTTTTAAAGAGATTTGAAGTAATTTAAATAGTTTTAAAAGCCCTGAAAGCATTTTATTCATTCATTTTATTTTATTTAATCAGCAAAGTGAAATGGCTGGAATGAACACAATTCACATATTTAAGAGAACTCACAATTTCAGTGACGATGATCTCAGCACACTCCTCAACGAGGTTGAGGCGAAGCGCCTGCGGATCATTGGGAATGAGAAGTCCAGGGCGCCATGGGAAGGGCAGATGTTAGCTTGGTCTGAAGTTACCCAGGCTGTCAGCGCGAACTCCACCATTCCACGGACATCCGAACAATGCCGCTAGAAATTCAGTGATTTATTGCGATCTGTCAAGGTTTGTACAGTTATTGCAAAAGTCAGCTGTAAAATGTCTTTAAATTTAACTGAACTAGTTTTAAAAATATAGATGCATGTGGTTGTTTACTCAAGTGACTTCATTGCAGGCACATGAGCTTGCCATACATTTTTATGGCTTTGGGGCCAGCTCAGGGTCATCCATTGTGCTCTTATCTTGATTCCTCTGGTTTGAGTTGTAAAATTTCATTTAGTGAAAAAAAACCTCTGCAAAGCAGGCTGTGGCATGCAGGTGGGTGTAATCTGCAGAGAAAGCTGACCATTCATGACATTTCATATTTTCTGTTACCATTTTAGAATAAAACTGCTCACAACGCCAGAGAACGTGCACCGACAGGCGGTGGTGTTGTCACGTTAAGGGCTTTATCCGAACACGAGGAAAGGGTCGAGCATCTGTTTGGATTTAGTCGTGGTTGCCCCTTGGCTGGTGTAGAAATAGACATTGGTATACATAAACGTGAGTTGCTCTGGCCATCTATATGTTTAAAAATGTTAGATGTGTGTTGAATATCAGCTTCTGTGATGTGGCAGATCATGCTTTACCTTTGCAAATGTTTACTATTTCCTTTCCACAGGTGCACAGCAGACTTCTCACACACGGGATGAGCAGTGCGTTGAGTCTGCAGCCGCAGAGGGCATTGGGGAAGGGGTTGCTGATGCAGTGGGAGCAGTGAGTGAGGTGATGGTGGTGGAGGAGCAGGAGCAACTTGTGCTTTGTCATCTAGTGGAAGAGGAAGAGGAGGGTATGGAACCTGGGTTGCTGCAGAGTACCTCTCCCACTCCTGGCCCCTCTGCCTCTGTGCGAGACTGACACCAGCTTGATACTGCAGAGCATGTGGGAGAAGCAGAAATACATTCAACAGAACAGAATGACTTACAAGGTCAGATGCAGCATATTGAAGGGTTGAGGGAATCGATGTGTTCTCTTACTGAGAAGAAAGTTGACTCTTTTGCCTCGATCAGGCAGGGAATTGATTATATTGGCATTTCACTTAATCAAATAAATGAGTCTCTCGTTGGACACTTGCACATGCTTGAACCACTTTCTGCTGCCATTACTTTGACTCCCGCAGAACCGCCCTTACCTGCTCCCAGCGCAGAAACAGTGCGGGCCCAAGAGCCAGCTGCTCCGTCAGTCGTGATGCAAGCAAATGTTGCCTTGCAGCAGCAGCAACAACAACCCTGTCAGGAGGCAATTGCTGAAGGGCAATAGATGGCAAACAGGGCCCTTTCAATTCGCAGCACAGGGCTCCGGTCACGGGGAGCGGGAAAGCTCAGGAGACAGTAGGGTGTCACCTTTTCCACAATGCACATCCATTGACCCTCAGGCACAGATCCGAGGGGGCAAATCGTTCAATTGTTTAATTTTTCGTTTTATTTAAATGTTAAATGTTTTCATTGCATTTTTAATTGAAATATATATTTGTGACTGAAAGTGTATGTAAGTTTTTCATTTAAAAAGTACATCCTCTAGTCATTTGAAAAAAATCTACGTCTTTAAAAAATTAAAATTACAAGTGTTTGATATTTAGAAAATAGTTAGTTTCCATCTTGAATGTCTTTATTGCACTAAGAAACCAAAAAAGTCACTTTAAACTCTTCACAAATTTTATTCTAAACTATTTATGTTTACGAATGTTTGAAAAGTAGAAAATAGCTAGTTAACATTTAAAAGTTATAAACTATGTACATCAAAACTGAACCTCAAAAGTCTTTGATGCTGCAATAAAAGTTCACTGTTTCATTTTAAATTGTGTCTGTTCCTTTCTTTGCCTTGCTGGGGGAGGGGGAGGTACAAGGCGACACTACCTCGTGAAGGTTTTGGCTACTAGCTGTTCCCGAGCAGCCTTACTTTCAGCAGCACTTGGCTCCTCCCCATCAGGCCTGGCCACAGGCACATTGGCATCGTCCATGTCCTCCATTTCAGCAGGGAGCTCATCTGCAGGGTTAAGGGTCAGTCCTTCCCGCAAGGCAAAGTTATACAAAGCACAACAGGCCACCACAATCCTTCCCACTTTCAGAGGAGAATACTGCAAGGTCCCCCCTGACCTATCCAGGCAGCGGAAGCATGATTTCAGAACTCCAATTGTCCTCTCCACCACTTGCCGTGTGGACACGTGTGCCTGGTCGTATTTCTCCTGAGCCTCATTCTTGGTCTTGCGGAAGGGAGTCATCAGCCATGCTTTTAGCGGGTAGCCCTTGTCGCCCAATATCCATGCGGATCCTGGAGGCAATGCGCTGAGGGTTGCCATATAAATTCGAGTTACGGAGGACGAAGGAGTCATGATTACTTCCCCGGTGATTTGCATTCACATTTAGGATCCTGAGGTGCGCATCACAGACTATCATGACATTCAATGAATGAAATCCCTTCCTGTTGATGTATGTCACAGGTGCATCCACTGGTGCCTTCAGTGCAACATCGGTTCCATCGACGGCCCCAATCACTTTGGGGAATCCAGCAATGGTATAAAATGCAAGGGCCATCTCCTTTTGATGGCGAGTGGAAAAGTGAAAGTCAATGAACTCTGTAGCCCTACGGAAAATGGCATCTGTGACCTGGTGCATGCAGGCCCACGCAGCATTCTTGGAGATGTTGGTAATGTCACCGGTGCTTGCCTGAAATGACCCACTAGCAAAGAAGTTCAGCGCTGTGGTTACCTTCATGCTCACTGACAAGGCAGTGATGGTCTTCGAGCGTGTCTGAAGGTACTCCTTTAACATGTCACAGAGTCGGCCGATTGCCTCTTTACTGAAGCGCAGCCTCTCCCTGTACACTCTCTGGGGTGGGTAGTAGATCCTCCTTCTCAGGAGACGGTGATGGTTCCTCCGTCTGTCTTGTTCCCTGGCGTTTCCAATTCTCTGAAGCAAAATCGCACCGAGGACCAGTGCAGCATTCTCAAAGGGCATGTTTCTCCCACACAGGCTTCCTCTTTAAACAGATTAAGTACTTGTAAGGAAAAAATGGAAAGAGTTGTTAAAGTAATTTTAATAAAGTGAGTGGCTAGAAAATCACGTCGGGCTATGGTGTGAAACGTGCGGTATCGGATTGGGAACACGTCATACCCGCCTGATGAATATCACGGCCGGAGATGATTTTCCAATAACTGTAACATTTTCAGAAAGTCATACCTACTTACTTAAAGGAATATAATTGATTATCATTTTCTTTTTTTAAACTTTTGGAAATGTTAAATAATTCATTTTTAAACAGTCATTTTCATATTTACGAAAACAATCTAATTCAATTAGGCCTTGCACACAGCGAGAGTTGCTCCTTATAACTACACTACTCCAAATGGTCAAAACCCATTTTTTTAAAAAAATTACAATTGGAAACTTACCTCTGACTTTATGAAAAAAACTTTGCTCCCTTTTCAGAATTAAAAATTTTCAGTTTAGTAGCCCCACTGGTGAAAGATTTCTTCTTCCTGGGTGTTCCGGTGCTTCTCACAAGGTTTTACTCTTGCTTTTTAAAAGCGCAGCTGCCGGGGATTTACCCGCACTACACCCATTGTGAAAAATACCGAAGTTCAATCCGCACGCGCTGCCTCTCCGGCGCACGCAATTCAACTACGAACCATTTCCTTCAGGACACCGTAAGTTCCGGTTTCCCGGGGATGCGCAGTGCATGCAGGAAACCGGCACTTCAGGACGCCTTACGGGTGAGTACACAGTGCGTCCGTGCCGAATTTTTGGCCCCATGTGTAAATTAAAAATTAACTGTAACTTTATTCCCTGGTGTAGAGGATGCCATGTGTAAATTAACAATTATCTGTAACTATATTCCCTGGTGTTGTGTATACCATGTGTAAATTAACAATTAACTGTAAATTTATTCACTGGTTTAGAGAATACCATGTGTAAATTAACAATTAACTGTAAATTTATTCACTGGTTTAGAGGATACCATGTCTAAATGAACAATTATGTGTAACTTCATTGCCCAGTGTAGATGATACCTTGTGTAAATGAACAATTAACTGTAACTTTTACCACGGTGCAGAGGATACCATATGTAAATTAACAATTAACTTTATTTTTTTTCCCTGGTGCAGAGGATATCATGTGTAAATTAACAATTAACTGTAACTTTATTCCCTGGTGTAGAGGATACCATGTCTAACTTAACAATTGACTATACCTTTATTCCCTGGTCGAGAAGTTACCATGTGTAAATTAACAATTAACTGTAACTTTATTCCCTGGTGTAGAGGATACCATGTCTAACTTAACAATTGACTATACCTTTATTCCCTGGTCGAGAAGTTACCATGTGTAAATTAACAATTAGCTGTAAATTCATTCCCTGGTGTAGAGGATACCATGTGTAAATTAACAATTAACTATAACTTTATTCCTCGGTGAATGGATAAAATGTGTAAATGAACAATTAACTGTAACTTTATTTTGCGGAGTAGAGGATATCATGTGTAAAGTAACATTTAACTGTAAACTTAATTCACGGTGTAATGGACTCCATGTGCAAATTAGCAATTAACATTAACTTAATTCCCCGGTTTAGAGAATACCATATGTAAATTAAAAATTAACTGTAAGTTTATTCCCTGGTGTAGAGGATCCCATGTGTACATTAACAATTGAGTGTAATTTTATTCACTAGTGTAGAGGATAGAATGTGTAAATGAACAATCAACTGTAACTTTTTCCACGGTGCAGAGGATACCTTGTGTAAATGAACAATTAACTGTTTGTATTCTCTACACCTGGGAATAAACTATGAGTAAATTAACAATTAATTGTAATTTTTTTCCCCGGTATAAATTTAGAATTAACTGTAACTTTGTTCCCTGTTGCGGAGGATACCATAAGTAAATTAGGAATTAACGTTAACTTTATTCACCGGTGTATAGGGCACCATGTGTACATTAACAATTAACTGCAGGTTTATTGCCTGATATAGAGGATACACAGAAACATAGAAGATAGGAGCAAGAGTAGGCCTTGGTCCTGCTCCGCCATTCAATGCGATCATGGCTGATAATCCAAATTCAGTACCGTGTCCCTGCTTTCTCCCCATATCCCTTGATCCATTTAGCCTTAAGAAATATATCTAACTCCTTCTTGAATATATTTAATGAATTGGACTCAACTGCCTTCTGTGGTAGAGAATTCAACAGGTTCACCACTCTCTGGGTGAAGAAATTCCTCCTCATCTCAGTCCTAAATGACTTACCCCTTATCCTTAGACTGTGACCCCTGGTTCTGGACTCCCCGCCATCGGGAACATCCTTCCTGCATCTAGTCTGTCTAGTACTGTTCGAATTTTATAATTTTCAATGAGATCCCCTCTCATTCTTCTAAACTCTAGCGGATATAAGCCTAATCGACCCAATCTCTCTTCATACGTCATTCCTGCCATCCCAGGTATCAGTCTGGTGAATCTTCGCTGCAGTCCCTCCATGGCAAGAACATCCTTCCTCAGATAAGGTGACCAAAACTGCACACAATACTCAATGTGTGGTCTCACCAAGGCTCTGTACAACTGCAGCAAGACATCCTTGCTCCTGTACTCGAATCCTCTCGCTATGAACGCCAACATACCATTTGTCTTCTTCACCGCCTGCTGCACCTGCATGCTTACCTTCAGAGACTGGTGCACAAGGCCTCCCAGGTCTCGTTGCACTTCCCGTTTTCCCAATCTATTGCTGTTCAGATAATAATCTGCCTTCCTGTTTTTGCCACCGAAGTGGAGAACCTCGCATTTATGCACATTATACTGCATTTGCCATGCATCTGCCCAATTAACCAAACTGTGCAAATCATACTGGAGTTTCTCTGCATCCTCCTCACAGCACACACGCCCACCCAGCTTTGTGTCATCTGCAAACTTGGAGTTATTACTTCTAGTTCCCTCGTCTAATCATTTATATATATTGTGAATAGCTGGGGTCTTGGCACCAATCCCTGCGGTACCCCAGTAGTCACTGCCTGCCACTCGGAAAAAGACCCGTTTATTCCAACTCTTTGCTTCCTGTCTGCCAACCAGTTCTCTATCCAAGACAGTACCTTACCCCCAACCCCGAGTGTTTTAACTTTGCACGCTAATCTCTTATGCGGGACCTTATCGAAATCCTTCTGAAAGTCCAAATACACCACATCCACTGGTTCTCCCTTATCTATTCGAACAGTTACATCCTCATAACATTCCAGTAGATTAGTCATGCATGATTTACCTTTTGTAAATCCATGTTGACTTTGTCCGATTCTGTCACTGTTTTCCAAGTGCTCTGCTATTACATCTTTTATAATGGACTCTAGCTTTTTCCCCACTAAGGATGTCAGACTTATCAGTCTATAATTCCCCGTTTTCTCTGAAACACCTTTTTTAAATAGTGGGGTTACATTTGCTATCCTCCAATCCATGGGAACTGTTGCAGATTCTATAGAATGTTGTACGATGACCCGCAATGCATCTACTATTTCTAGGGCCACTTCCTTAAGTACCCTAGGATGTAGATTATCAGGCCTTGGGGATTTATCGGGCTTCAATCCTGGCAATTTCCCTAACACCATTTCCATACAAATACTGATTTCATTCAATTCCTCCCTCTCATTAGACTTTACTTTCCCCGACATCTCTGGGAGTTAATTTGTGTCCTCCTTTTTGAAGACAGAAACAAAGTATATATTTAATTGGTCTGCCATTTCTTTGTTTCCCATTATAAGTTCCCCTGATTCTGAATGCAAGGGACCTACACTTGACTTCACCAATCTTTTTCTCTTCACCCATCTATAGAAGCTTTTATAGTCAGTTTTTATGTTCTCTGGGAGTTTACACTCATAATCTATTTTCGCCCTCTTAATTAATCCCTGTTTCCTCCTTTGCTGAAACCTAAACTGCTCCCAATCCTCAGGTTTGTTGCTTTTTCTGGGCAAATTATTTGTCCTCTCCTTGGATCTTGTGCTATCCCTAATTTCCCTCGTTAGCCACGGTTGAGGCATTTTTGTTTTATTTTTATGCCAAACAGGGATGAACTAATTCTGTAGTTCCACCGTGTGATCTTTAAATGTTTGCCATTGCCAATCCACGGTCATCACTTTAAGTAATGTTCCCCAATCCGTCCTAGCCAACTCGTGCCTCATACCATTGTAGTTTCCTTCAATTAAATTCAAGACCATAGTCTCTGAGTCAACTACTTCACTCTCCATTTTAATGAAGAATTCTATCATATTATGATCGCTCCTCCCCAAGGGGCCTCGCACAACAAGATTGCTAATTAATCCTTTCTCATTACATAATACCCAGTCTAAGATGGACTGATCTCTAGTTGGTTCCTTGACATATTGGTCCAGGAAACCATCCCGTATACACTCTCGGAATTCCTCCTCCACAGTATTGTTACTAATTTGGTTAGCCCAATCTATATGTAGATTAAAGTCACCCATGATAACTGCTGTGCCCTTATTGCACGGGTCTCTATTTTCCCATTTAATGCCATCCCCAACCTCACCATTACTGTTTGGGGGTCTGTATACAACTCCTGACGTAAGAAAACTATTAGGCACTTGGTCTAAGCGTTGAACAATCAACAGTATTACAACATGGAGGTCTCGTTTTGTCCATATAGTTCCTGTTAAGAATGTCCTGTGCAAGCTGAGCCCGTGCCCGAGTATTTATACTCTCCCTGGACAGCGACACCCCCAGGCCACTCAGTATTATTTCATAAGTCTTTCTTTTATGAATGACAGATTCATGTCAGCTCCCACTAACGTTTTCTGCCCCTTGCTATTTCTCAGCTCTACCCATATTGATTCCACGACATCAGAGCCAATATCCTTCCTTAATATTGTGTTAATCTCCTCTTTAACCAGCAATGCTACCCCACCTCATTTTCCTTTTTTCCTGTCCTTCCTGAATATTGAATACCCCTGGATGTTGAATTCCCAGACTTGGACATCCTGGAGCCATGTCTCCGTAATCCCAATTATATCTCATCCTTTTGCATCTATTTGCGCAGCTAATTCATCCACCTTAGTACGAATGATCCTCGCATTAAGACACAAAGCCTTCAGTCTTGATTTTTTAACACACTTAGTACTTTTAGAATTATTATTTAATGTGGCCCTGTTTGATTTACAGCCTTGATTTCTCTGCCTTCCACTTTTGCTTTTCTCCTTCCTGTCTTTTGTTTCTATCCTTGCTTCCCTTTCCTCTGTCTCCCTGCACAGGTTCCCAAACCCCCTGCCATTTTAGTTTAAACCCTCCCCAACAGCACAAGCAAATACTCCCCCTGGGACATACCAGGTGCAAATAATCAATTAACTGTAACTTTATTCCCAGGTGTAGAGGATAACATGTTTAAATTAACAATTAAATGTAACTTTATTCGCCGCTGCAGTGAATACCATGTATAAATTAAGAATTAACTGTTACATTATTCCACAGTGTAGAGGATACCAGATGTAAATTAACTATTAACTGTAACTTTATACCCTGGTGTAGAGGATACCAGATGTAAATTAACTATTAACTGTAACTTTATACCCTGGTGTAGAGGATACCATGTGAAAATTAACAAATAAATGTAACTTTATTCACCGGTGTAGAGGATACCGTGTGTAAATTAACAATTAACTGTAACTTTATTCCCCGGTTTAGAGTATTCCTTGTGTAAATTAACAATTAACTAACTTTATTCCCTAGTGTGGAGGATACCATGTGTAAATGAAACATTCTCTGTAACTTTTTCCACGGTGCAGAGGATACCTGGTGTAAATTAACAATTAACTGTTACTTTAATTCCACAGTGTAGAGGATACAATGTGTAAATTAATAAGTAATTGTATTTTTTTTCCCTGGTGTAAATTTAGAATTAACTGTAACTTTATTCCCTGGTGTAGAGGATAACATGTATAAATTAAGAATTAACTGTTACTTTATTCCACAGTGTAGAGGATACCATGTGTAAATTAATTATTAACTGTAACATTATTTCCTTGTGTGGAGGAAAACATGTTAAAATTAGAAATTAACTGTAACTTTATTCCCTGGTGTAGTGAATACCATGTGTAAATTGACAATTAACTGTACATTTAGAAACATAGAAGATAGGAGCAGGAGTAGGCCATTCGGCCCCTCGAGCCTGCTCCGCCATTTAATGAGATCATGGCTGATCATCCAAATTCAGTACCCTGTCCCTGCTTTCTCCCAATATCCCTTGATCCCTTTAGCCTTAAGAAATACATCCTACTCCTTCTTGAATATATTTAATTAATTGGCCTCAACTGCCTTCTGTGGTAGAGAATTCCACAGGTTCACCACTCTCTGGGTGAAGAAATTCCTCCTCATCTCAGACCTAAATGGCTTACCCCTTATCCTTGGACTGTGACCCCTGGTTCTGGACTCCTCCGCCTTCGGGAACATCCTTCCTGCATCTAGTCTGTCTAGTGCTGTTAGAATTTTTTAAGTTTCAATGAGATCCTCTCTCATTCATCTAAACTCCAGCGAATACAAACCCAAATGTCCCATCTCTCTTCATACGTCATTCCTGCCACCCCAGGTATCAGTCTTGTGACTCTTAGCTGCACTCCCTCCATTTTAAGAACATCCTTCCTCAGATAAGGCGACCAAAACTGCACACAGTACTCAAGGTGTGGTCTCACCAAGGCCCTGTACAACTGCAGCAAGACATCCTTGCTCCTGTACTCGAATCCTCACGCTATGAAGGCCAACATACCATTTGCCTTCTTAACCGCCTGCTGCACCTGCATGCTTACCTTCAGCGACTGGTGCACAAGGACACCCAGGCTCGTTGCACTTCCCCTTTTCCCAATCTATTGCCGTTCAGATAATAATCTGTCTTCCTGTTTTTGCCACCAAAGTGGATAACCTCTTATTTATCCACATTATACTGCATATGCCATGCATCTGCCCAATCAGCCAACGTGTCCAAATCATACTGGAGTTTCTCTGCAACCTCCTCACAACACACACGCACACCCAGCTTTTTGTCGGCTCCCAACTTGGAGATATTACTTCTAGTTCCCTCAGTGTAGAGGATACCATGGGTAAATGATCAATTAACTGTAACTTTTTCCACGGTGCAGAGGATACCAGATGTAAATTACCTATTAACTTTAACTTTATTCCCTGGTGTAAGGGATACCATGTATAAATTAACAATTAACTGTAACTTTATTCACTGGTGTAGAGGATACCATGTTTAAATTAACAATTAAGTGTAACTTTCTTCCCCAGTGTCGAGGATACCATGTGTAAATGAACAATTAACTGTAACTTTTTCCATGGTGCAGAGGATGCCATGTATAAATTAAGAATTAACTTTTACTTTATTCCACAGTGTAGAGGATACCAGATGTAAATTAACTATTAACTGTAACTTTAATACTTGGTGTAGAGGATACCACGTGCAAGTTAACAATTAACTGTAACTTTATTCCCAGGTGTAGAAGATACCATGTGTGAATGAAAAATTAACTAACTTTTTCCACGGTGCAGAGGATAACTGGTGTAAATTAACAATTAACTGTTACTTTAATCACAGCTGTAGTGGATACAATGTGTAAATTAATAAGTAATTGTATTTTTTCCCCTGGTGTAAATTTAGAATTAACTGTAACTTTATTCCCTGGTTTAGAGGATACCTTGTGTAAATTAGCAATTAACGTTATTCAACGGTGTACAGCATACCATGTGTAAATTAACAATTATCTGTAACTTTATTTTCTGGTGTAGAGCATACCATGTGTAAATTAACAATAAACTGTAACTATCTTCCCTGGTGTAGAGGATAACATGTATAAATTAAGAATTAACTGTTACTTTATTCCACAGTGTAGAGGATACCATGTGTAAATTAACTATTAACTGTAACTTTATTCCCTGGTGTAGAGGATACTGTTCGATTCGAATTTGGAGAAACTCGAGACGGAGATGGAATTGAGGACAAGAACAACATTTATTAAAACAACTAAGAGAGACTTGTGCACAATGGGAGCCACCCAGCTTCCTCAAGCTTGAGGTGCACTCACAAAGGAAAAACAGCGGTCCATTCAAGATATACAGTTCTATAAGCAACGACCACTTACTACAGAATGGGGGAGTACACGTACAAACAACGTCACCACAGTTACTCTTTATTGGTTTCGGTGTTTAGTCACTCAACTGTTGGGTCCATCCCCTGAACTCAGGTGCCCCTCCCCTGCCCATGCTGGACACAGATGTTGGGAGTAACCCTACCTCCACATACCTGTTGATATATCTTCGTCGCTATAAGCATAGTTTATTGTTCGAGAGGACCAGTTTTACCCTTAACTGCCGAACAAGCACAAAGCCACAGTGATTCATGTGTCCAGCGAACTCGTACCATGTTTGATAATTGGTACCCTTATCTCCTGGGAGGACAGGCCGTGCTTGGACAGTGACTCCACTAAGGCGCTGTGAATACACATCCCCAAGTTTAATTAGTGAATAGAGACCTTGCAGCCTGCGAAAGTGCCTGTTCCTTGCATTTTGCGATCCCCTTATCACTTTTACTGGTCTTTGATGTTCGATATTCGACCTCACTTACATCCCTGCTATCTGTTCCCAGCTGCATGTTGTCAGTCTCCGTTTTAATTAAGCCCCATCTTTGAATCTACAGCTATTCCTTACAAGTGCCTTTTTTATGAGAGGGTTAAACATAGTCAAGTATCCCAGAATTCTTTGGGAACAAGCTGAACCTTTCAGTGAGCTATTTCTTAGAGTTACCTTCTTTGGGAGGGTTAATCCTGGCCAAGTATCCCTGAATTCTTTGGGAACTAGCTGGATCCTTCACTGCCGTGTTGGAAGATTAAAACCAAAAAGGCACTTTTCAGTATCTTATCTTTTCACTCTGTGGCCTACAGAAAGAGGCTTTCTATTCTGCTACTTGCCTTTTGATTTTTGTCTCTCCCGCTATCACTGACTGTCTGTCTGTCTGCCACTCACAGTCTCCCTCCCACCCACATTGAACTAAAATTTACAGTAACATGATACACACACTCACAGACTCTGCAATTTGCAGAAAAAACAAAACCCCACTCACATACAGACACACTCACACGGACTCTGCAATTTGCAGACACACAGTCACCCACTCACTTACAGACACACTCACACAGACTCTGCAATTTGCAGACACACAGACACCCACGCACATACAGAAACACTCAGACAGACTCTGCAATTTGCAGAAACTCTCACATCCATTTTGAAAGGGGTGCAGCCTGGGAGCGGCTGAGTCACGTGACCCTGTGGCTGGGCCTCTGACCTCACAATGGGTGATGACGCGATCAGCTCGAGCTGGAAACCCTTAAATTAAATTAAAATCAAATCAACGGCCGGAAATGCTCACATAATGAGCGCAGTGACGTCATCAATTGAAATGTTCACACTGTCACACTCAATCCGGGTCTTGTTCCCTGCAGTAACTCCAGCTGTTTCTTTCCGGATGAACTGAACTGATTCACCAACAGCCTGAAATAGATTAAAGATTAAACAGGAAATAAACAGATTGAACATCAGTGTAAATAACCGCGAGACTGGGGTTAATGGCCCGAAAATTAGACCTAATACGCGAGAGTACGCACTGTGTACTCCCGCGTTTTAGGTCTCCAATTGCCGGTTTCCAGCATGCACTGCGCATGCGCGGGAAACAGGCACTTAGTGAACTCAAAAGGGGGCGGTTCCTAAGTGAACCGCGTGCGCGCTACAGGCTGCGCGCACGCAGTGCACTTAGTGCTTTGAACGCGCAGGTGAGCATGGAAGATTTTACACAAAGAAAGGAGGCGTAAGACCCTCTTTTAACAAGGTAAGTAGTTAATTAAGTATTATTTTATTTTTTTTCAACAGGTTTATCTTTTTTAGAGACTTTAAAGAAAGGTAAGTTTATTTTTATAACTTTTAAAAAGATTTTACATTTTTTCAAAAATTGAATTTTTTGTTTAAAGTGGTTAATTTATTTAACTATACTTATTTTATTAATGGGATGGCTTTTTTTAAATTCAATTGAGGTTTAGCTGTTCTTTTGGGGGGGTGTAAGATTCATAGCTTTGACAGCCCTTGCTGTTAAAACTATGAATGAAAGATGGTGTGCTGCCATTGGCTCTAACTGAATCACGTGATCCCAGAGCTCGCACGAACTAACTGCGTCTCTGGGTCACGGAAGCACTGCACAGCTGCAGCCTTGAAACTAAAGTTCGTGTGGGCCCGGAGGAAAAAGTTAGGCGCGCAGTGAGATATCGCGGGGAAGCCTTACCCCCGCAGGAACGCTCAGTGTTTAATTTCTGGGCCAATATTTCAATAATAATTACTGACAAATATTAATCAGAAAAGTGACTGAATCCCATTGATATTTTATTCATTACATTAAACATTAACACAAACACTCACCGGATCCGCTCCAGACTGCGGCAGGTCAGTATGAGGCGGCGGAGAGCGGGGACAGATCGGTCTGTGAAGGAGTTTACCGCCAGGTTCAGATCCGTCAGTGAGCGGTTTGTACTGAGAGCGGAGGCGAGATCCTCGGCACAAGAATCTGTGAGACCGACATAACCCAGCCTGGGGATCAGAGAGAGAAATAACAGGAATCAGAGTCAATCCCCAGAGTTTATTAATAACACTATTACTGATACTAATAATAATGTTCAGTGTCAGACAGCCAGTTATTATAAACACAATCTCACACAGTCTCGTACTTACTGCAGCTTCTGTATTTTACAGTCCGGGTTCCTCAGAGCCACAGACACTAGTTTCACTCCTGAATCTCCTAGATTATTGTTGCTCAGGTTCAGATCCGTCAGTGAGCGGTTTGTACTGAGAGCGGAGGCGAGATCCTCGGCACAAAAATCTGTGAGATCGTTAAGCAACAGACTGTGGATCAGAGAGAGAAATAACAGGAATCAGAGTAAATCCCCAGAGTTTATTAATAACACTATTACTGATACTAATAATAATGTTCAGTGTCAGACATCCAATTATTATAAAAACAATCTCACACAGTCTGGTACTTACTCCAGTGTCTGTATTTTACAGTCCGGGTTCCTCAGAGCCGCAGACAGTATTTTCACTCCTGAATCTCCCAGTTTATTAAATCCCAGGTTCAGATCCGTCAGTAAGCGGTTTGTACTGAGAGCGGAGGCGAGATCCTTGGCACAAGAATCTGTGAGACCGACAGCCTGTAGACTGTGGATCAGAGAGAGAAATAACAGGAATCAGAGTCAATCCCCAGAGTTTATTAACAACACTATTACTGATACTGATAATAATGTACAGTGTCAAACATCCAGTTATTATAAATACAATCTCACAGTCTGGTACTTACTCCAGTGTCTGTATTTTACAGTCCGGGTTCCTCAGAGCCACAGACAATAGTTTCACTCCAGAATCTCCCAGATTATTGTCGCTCAGGTTCAGATCCGTCAGTGAGCGGTTTGTACTGAGAGCGGAGGCGAGATCCTCCGCACAAGAATCTGTGAGACCGACATCACACAGCCTGGGGATCAGAGAGAGAAATAACAGGAATCAGAGTCAATCCCCAGTGTTTATTAATAACACTATTACTGATACTAATAATAATGTTCAGTGTCAGACATCCAGTTATTATAAAAACAATCTCACACAGTCTGGTACTTACCCCAGTTTCTGTATTTTACAGTCCGGGTTCCTCAGAGCCACAGACAATAGTTTCATTCCTGAATTTCCCAGATTATTGTCGATCAGGTCCAGATCCGTCAGTGAGCGGTTTGCACTGAGAGCGGATACGAGATCCTCGGCACAAGAATCTGTGAGACCGACACTCCATAGACTGGGGATCAGAGAGAGAAATAACAGGAATCAGAGTCAATCCCCAGAGTATATTAATAACACTATTACTGATACTAATAATAATGTTCAGTGTCAGACATTCAGTTACTATAAACACAATCTCACACAGTCTGGTACTTACTTCAGTTTCTGTATTTTACAGTCCGGGTTCCTCAGAGCCGCAAACAATAGTTTCACTCCTGAGTCTCCCAGTTTATTACGACCCAGTTCCAGATCCGTCAGTGAGCGGTTTGTACTGAGAGCGGAGGCAAGATCCTCGGCACAAGAATCTGTGAGACCGACAGACTGCAGCCTGGGGATCAGAGAGAGAAATAATAGGAATCAGAGTCAATCCCCAGAGTTTATTAATAACACTATTACTGATACTAATAATAATGTTCAGTGTCAGACATCCAGTTATTATAAACACAATCTCACACAGTCTGTTACTTACTCCAGTGTCTGTATTTTACAGTCCGGGTTCCTCAGAGCAGGAGACAGTAGTTTCACTCCTGAATCTCCCAGTTTATTGCCGCTCAGTCTAAACACAAAGAGAGAGAAACAAACTGAATCAAAGCCCGGATCTGATATATTTCTCTCTCTCGGATATTGCAGCTATCACTGAAAGTGCTTCAGGACATCAATAACCCGGTTTCCCCCTGCGATTTCCTCCCTGGCCGTTCGGTTGCGGGTCGGGTGAGGCTGGGCTCGGAGGAGGGTCGCGTGTGGTCTGTGCAGGGGTCGGGGGCTGTTCAGGCCGGAACCGTGGGTGTGGTCGGGGCGGGTCGGGGTCGGTGGAGGGTCGTGTGGGGCAGGGGGTGGCCGGGGTCGGGGTCGGGTCGGGTGGGGCCGGGGTCGGGTCGGGTGGGGCCGGGGGATGGTCGGGTGGGTCCGGGGGATGGTCGGGTGGGGCCGGTGGATGGTCGGGTGGGGCCGGGGTCGGTGGATGGTCGGGTGGGGTCGGGGTCGGTGGATGGTCGGGTGGGGTCGGGGTCGGTGGATGGTCGGGCGGGGTCGGGGTCGGTGGATGGTCGGGTGGGGTCGGGGGATGGTCGGGTGGGGTCGGGGGATGGTCGGGTGGGGTCGGGGGATGGTCGGGTGGGGTCGGGGGATGGTCGGGTGGGGTCGGTGGATGGTCGGGTGGGGTCCGGTGGGGCCGGGGTCGGTGGATGGTCGGGTGGGGTCGGGGTCGGTGGATGGTCGGGTGGGGCCGGGGTCGGTGGATGGTCGGGTGGGGCCGGGGTCGGTGGATGGTCGGGTGGGGCCGGGGTCGGGGGATGGTCGGGTGGGGTCGTGGTCGGTGGATGGTCGGGTGGGGTCGGGGTCGGGGGATGGTCGGGTGGGGCCGGGGTCGGGGGATGGTCGGGTGGGGCCGGGGTCGGGGGATGGTCGGGTGGGGTCGGGGGATGGTCGGGTGGGGCCGCGGTCGGGTCGGGTGGGGCCGGGGTCGTGTCGGGTGGGGCCGGGGGATGGTCGGGTGGGGCCGGGGGATGGTCGGGTGGGGCCGGGGGATGGTCGGGTGGGGCCGGTGGATGGTCGGGTGGGGCCGGGGTCGATGGATGGTCGGGTGGGGTCGGGGTCGGTGGATGGTCGGGTGGGGTCGGGGTCGGTGGATGGTCGAGTGGGGTCGGGGTCGGTGGATGGTCGGGTGGGGTCGGTGGATGGTCGGGTGGGGCCGGGGGTCGGTGGATGGTCGGGTGGGTCGGGGTCGGTGGATGGTCGGGTGGGGTCGGGGTCGGTGGATGGTCGGGTGGGGTCGGGGTCGGGGGATGGTCGGGTGGGGTCGGGGATGGTCGGGTGGGGTCGGTGGGATGGTCGGGTGGGCTCGGGGGATGGTCGGGGGGTCGGGGGGATGGTCGGTGGAGTCGGTGGATGGTCGGGTGGGTCCGGGGCCGGGGTCCGGTGGATGGTCGGGTGGGCCGGGTCGGGGATGGTCGGGTGGGGTCGGGGTCGTGGATGGTCGGGTGGGGCCGGGGTCGGGGGATGGTCGGGTGGGGTCGGGGTCGGTGGATGGTCGGAGTCGGTGGATGGTCGGGTGGGGTCGGGGTCGGGGGATGGTCGGGTGGGGTCCGGGGTCGGGGATGGTCGGGTGGGGCCGGGTCGGGGGATGGTCGGGTGGGGGCCGGGGGTCGGGGGATGGTCGGGTGGGGCCGGGGTCGGGGGATGGTCGGGTGGTGTCGGGGGATGGTCGGGTGGGGCCGCAGTCGGGTCGGGTGGGGCCGGGGAGGGTCGGGTGGGGCCGGGGATGGTCGGGTGGGGCCGGGGGATGGTCAGGTGGGGCCGGGGTCGGTGGATGGTCGGGTGGGGGTCGGGGGATGGTCGGGTGGGGTCGGGGTCGGTGGATGGTCGGGGTCGGTGGCGGGTCGGGTGGGGCCGGGGGATGGTTGGGTGGGGTCGGGGACGGTGGATGGTCAGGGTCGGTGGCGGGTCGGGTGGGTCCGGGGTCGGTGGATGGTCGGGTGTGGCCGGGGTCGTGGATGGTCGGGTGGGGCCGGGGTCGATGGATGGTCCGGTGGGGTCGGTGGATGGTCGGGTGGGGCCGGGGTCGGTGGATGGTCGGGTGGGGTCGGTGGATGCTCGGGTGGGGTCGGTGGATGGTCGGGTGGGGCCGGTGTCGGGGGATGGTAGGGTGGGGCCGGGGTTGGGGGCTGGTCGGGTGGGGCCAGGGGTCGGGGGCTGGTCGGGTGGGGCCAGGGGTCGGGGGATGGTCGGGTGGGCCCGGGGTCGGTGGACGGTCGGGTGGGCCCGGGGTCGGTGGATGGTCGGGTGGGGTCGGTGGATGGTCGGGTGGGGCCGGGGTCGGTGGATGGTCGGGTGGGACCGGGGTCGGGGGATGTTCGGGTGGGGTCGGTGGATGGTCCGGTGGGGCCGGGGTCGGTGGATGGTCGGGTGGGGCCGGGGTCGGTGGATGGTCGGGTGGGACCGGGGTCGGGGAATGTTCGGGTGGGGTCGGTGGATGGTCCGGTGGGGCCGGGGTCGGTGGATGGTCGGGTGGGGTCGGGGGATGGTCGGGTGGGGCCGGGGTCGGTGGATGGTCGGGTGGGGTCGGGGTCGGTGGATGGTCGGGTGGGGCCGGGGTCGGTGGATGGTAGGGTGGGGCCGGGGTCGGTGGATGGTCGGGTGGGGCCGGGGTCGGTGGATGGTCGGGTGGGGCCGGGTTCGGTGGATGGTCGGGTCGGGTCGGTGGATGGTCGGGTGGACGGCGGCGGGTCGGGTGAGGTCGGTACCGGGTCGGGGTCGGTGGCGGGTCGGGTGGGGTCGGGGTCGGTGGATGGTCGGGTGGGGCCGGGGTCGATGGATGGTCGGGTGGGGCCGGGGTCGATGGATGGTCCGGTGGGGTCGGTGGATGGTCGGGTGGGGCCAGGGTCGGTGGATGGTCGGGTGGGGTCGGTGGATGCTCGGGTGGGGTCGTTGGATGGTCGGGTGGGGCCGGGGTCGGGGGATGGTCGGGTGGGGTCGGGGTCGGTGGATGGTCGGGTGGGGTCGGGGTCGGGGGATGGTCGGGTGGGGCCGGGGTCGGGGGATGGTCGGGTGGGGCCGTGCTCGGGGGATGTTCGGGTGGGGTCGGGGGATGGTCGGGTGGGGCCGGGGTCGGGGGATGGTCGGGTGGGGCCGGGGTCGGGGGATGTTCGGGTGGGGTCGGTCTATGATCAGGTGGGGCCGGGGTCGGGTCGGGTGCGGCCGGGGTCGGGTCGGGTGCGGCCGGGGGATGGTCGGGTGGGGCCGGGGTCGGTGGATGGTCGGGTGGGGCCGGGGTCGGTGGATGGTCGGGTGGGGTCGGGGTCGGAGGATGGTCGGGTGGGGCCGGGGTCGGTGGATGGTCGGGTGGGGCCGGGGTCGGTGGATGGTCGGGTCGGGTCGGTGGATGGTCGGGTGGACGGCGGCGGGTCGGGTGAGGTCGGTACCGGGTCGGGGTCGGTGGCGGGTCGGGGTCGGTGGATGGTCGGGTGGGGCCGGGGTCGATGGATGGTCGGGTGGGGCCGGGGTCGATGGATGGTCCGGTGGGGTCGGTGGATGGTCGGGTGGGGCCAGGGTCGGTTGATGGTCGGGTGGGGTCGGTGGATGCTCGGGTGGGATCGTTGGATGGTCGGGTGGGGCCGGGGTCGGTGGATGGTCGGGTGGGGCCGGGGTCGGGGGATGGTCGGGTGGGGTCGGGGTCAGTGGATGGTCGGGTGGGGTCGGGGTCGGTGGATGGTCGGGTGGGGTCGGGGTCGGGGGATGGTCGGGTGGGGCCGGGGTCGGGGGATGGTCGGGTGGGGCCGGGGTCGGGGGATGGTCGGGTGGGGCCGTGGTCGGGGGATGTTCGGGTGGGGTCGGGGGATGGTCGGGTGGGGCCGGGGTCGGGGGATGGTCGGGTGGGGACGGGGTCGGGGGATGTTCGGGTGGGGTCGGGGGATGGTCGGGTGGGGTCGGGGGATGGTCGGGTGGGGCCGCGGTCGGGTCGGGTGGGGCCGGGGAGGGTCGGGTGGGGCCGGGGGATGGTCAGGTGGGGCCGGGGTCGGTGGATGGTCGGGTGGGGGTCGGGGGATGGTCGGGTGGGGTCGGGGTCGGTGGATGGTCGGGGTCGGTGGCGGGTCGGGTGGGGCCGGGGGATGGTTGGGTGGGTTCGGGGACGGTGGATGGTCAGGGTCGGTGGCGGGTCGGGTGGGTCCGGGGTCGGTGGATGGTCGGGTGTGGCAGGGGTCGGTGGATGGTCGGGTGGGGCCGGGGTCGGAGGATGGTCCGGTGGGGTCGGTGGATGGTCGGGTGGGGCCGGGGTCGGTGGATGGTCGGGTGGGGTCGGTGGATGCTCAGGTGGGGTCGGTGGATGGTCGGGTGGGGCCGGTGTCGGGGGATGGTAGGGTGGGGCCGGGGTTGGGGGCTGGTCGGGTGGGGTCAGGGGTCGGGGGCTGGTCGGGTGGGGCCAGGGGTCGCTGGATGGTCGGGTGGGGCCGGGGTCGGTGGACGGTCGGGTGGGCCCGGGGTCGGTGGACGGTCGGGTGGGCCCGGGGTCGGTGGATGGTCGGGTGGGGTCGGTGGATGGTCGGGTGGGGCCGGGGTCGGTGGATGGTCGGGTGGGACCGGGGTCGGGGGATGTTCGGGTGGGGTCGGTGGATGGTCGGATGGGGCCGGGGTCGGTGGATGGTCGGGTGGGACCGGGGTCGGGGGATGTTCGGGTGGGGTCGGTGGATGGTCTGGTGGGGTCGGTCTATGATCAGGTGGGGCCGGGGTCGGGTCGGGTGCGGCCGGGGTCGGGTCGGGTGGGGCCGGGGGATGGTCGGGTGGGGCCGGGGTCGGTGGATGGTCGGGTGGGGCCGGGGTCGGTGGATGGTCGGGTGGGGCCGGGGTCGGTGGATGGTCGGGTGGGGCCGGGGTCGGTGGATGGTCGGGTGGGGCCGGGGTCGGAGGATGGTCGGGTGGGGCCGGGTCGGTGGATGGTCGGGTGGGGCCGGGGTCGGTGGATGGTCGGGTGGGGCCGGGGTCGATGGATGGTCCGGTGGGGTCGGTGGATGGTCGGGTGGGGCCAGGGTCGGTGGATGGTCGGGTGGGGTCGGTGGATGGTCGGGTGGGGTCGGTGGATGGTCGGGTGGGGCCGGTGTCGGGGGATGGTCGGGTGGGGCCGGGGTTGGGGGCTGGTCGGGTGGGGCCGGGGTCGGTGGATGGTCGGGTGGGGCCGGGGTCAGTGGATGGTCGGGTGGGGCCGGGGTCGGTGGATGGTCGGTTGGGGCCGGGGTCGGTGGTCGGTCGGGTGGCGCCGGGGTCGGTAGCGCCGGGGTCGGGCGGGTCGGGTGGGGCCGGGGTCGGTGGCTGGTCGGGTGGGGCCGGGGTCGGTGGATGGTCGGGTGGGCCCTGGGTTGGTGGATGGTCGGGTGGGGCCGGGGTCGGTGGTCGGTCGGGTGGCGCCGGGGTCGGTGGCGCCGGGGTCGGTGGCGGGTCGGGTGGGGCCGGGGTCGGTGGGTGGTCGGGTGGGGCCGGGGTCGGTGGATGGTCGGGTGGGGTCGGTGGATGGTCGGGTGGGGCCGGGGTCGGTGGATGGTCGGGTGGGACCGGGGTCGGGGGATGTTCGGGTGGGGTCGGGGTCGGTGGATGGTCGGGTGGGACCGGGGTCGGTGGATGGTCGGGTGGGGTCGGTGGATGGTCGGGTGGGGCCGGGGTCGGTGGATGGTCGGGTGGGACCGGGGTCGGGGGATGGTCGGGTGGGGTCGGGGGATGGTCGGGTGGGGCCGGGGTCGGTGGATGGTCGGGTGGGGCCGGGGTCGGTGGATGGTCGGGTGGGGCCGGGGTCGGTGGATGGTCGGGTAGGGCCGGGGTCGGTGGATGGTCGGGTGGGGCCAAGGTCGGTGGATGGGCGGGTGGGGCCGGGGTCGGTGGATGGTCGGGTGGGGTCGGTGGATGGTCGGGTCGGGTCGGTGGATGGTCGGGTGGACGGGGGCGGGTCGGGTGAGGTCGGTACCGGGTCGGGTGGGGCCGGGGTCGGTGGCGGGTCGAGGTCGGTGGATGGTCGCGTGGGGCCGGGGTCGGGTCGGGTGTGGCCGGGGGCAGGTAGGTTTGGGCCGGGGTGGGGCCTGGGTCGGTGGCGGGTCATGTGAGTTTGGGGTCGGAGGCGGCCGGGGTCGCTGGCGGTTGGGGACGGGGGCGGGTCGAGCTGTGTTTCGGGTGGGGCTGGGGTCGGTTCATGGAAGAATATAAGATAGGAGCAGGAGTAGGCCATTCGGCCCCTCGAGCCTGCTCCGTCATTTAATGAGATCATGGCTGATCATCCAAATTCAGTACCCTGTCCCTGCTTTCTCCCCATATCCCTTGATCCCTTCAGCAATAAGAAATATATTTATCTCCATCTTGAATATATTTAATGAATTGGCCTCAACTACCTTCTGTGGTAGAGAATTCCACAGGTTCACCACTCTCTGGGTGAAGAAATTCCTCCTCATCTCAGTCCTAAACGGATTACCCCTTATCCTTAGACTGTGACCTCTGGTTCTGGTCTCCCCCGCCATCGGGAACATCCTTCCTGCATCTAGTCTGTCTAGTTCTGTTAGAATGTTATAAGTTTCAATGACATCCCCTCTCATTCTTCTAAACTCTAGCGAATATAAGCCTAATTGACCCAATCTCTCCTCATACGTCATTCCTGCCATCCCAGGTATCAGCCTGGTGAATCTTCGCTGCACTCCCTCCATGGCAAGAACATCCTTCCTCAGATAAGGCGACCAAAACTGCACACAATATTCAATGTGTGGTCTCACCAAGGCCCTGTACAACTGCAGCAAGACATCCTTGTTCCTGTATTCGAATCCTCTCGCTATGAAGGCCAACATACAATTTGACTTCTTAACCGCCTGCTGCACCTGCAATGCTTACCTTCAGCGACTGGTGCACAAGGACTCCCAGGTCTCGTTGCACTTCCCCTTTTCCCAATCTATTGCCATTCAGATAATAATCTGTCTTCCTGTTTTTGCCACCAAAGTGGATAACCTCGCCTTTATCCACATTATACTGCAACTGCCACGCTTCAGCCCACTCACCCAACCTGTCCAAATCATACTGGAGTTTCTCTGCATCCTCCTCACAGCACACACGCCCACCCAGCTTTGTGTCGTCTGCAAACTTGGAGATATTACATCTAGTTCCCTTGTCTAGATCATTAATATATATTGTGAATAGCTGGGGTCCTAGTACCGATCCCTGCGGTACCCCACTAGTCACTGCCTGCCACTTGGAAAAAGATCCGTTTATTCCAACTCTTTGCTTCCTGTCTGCCAACCAGTTCTCTATCCAAATCAGTACCTTACCCCCAATCCCATGTGCTTTAACTTTGCACGCTAATCTCCTATGCGGGACCTTATCGAAAGCCTTCTGAAAGTCCAAATACACCACATCCACTGTTTCTCCCTTATCTATTCAACTAGTTACATCCTCAAAAAATTCCAGTAGATTAGTCAGGCATGATTTCCCTTTTGTAAATCCATGTTGACTTTGTCCGATCCTGTCACTGTTTTCCAAGTGTTCTGCTATTACATCTTTTATAATGGACTGTAGCTTTTTCCCCACTACCTATATCAGGTCTATAATTCCCCGTTTGTGCTCTACCACCTTTTTTAAATAGTGGGTTGACATTAGCTACCCTCCAATCCATGGGAACAGTTCCAGAGTCTATAGAATTTTGAAAGATAACCAGCAATGCATCTAATATTTCTAGGGCCACTTCCTTAAGTACCTTAGGATGTAGATTATCAGGCCCAGGGGATTTATCGGCCTTCAATCCCGTGAATTTCCCTAACACCATTTCCCTACAAATAATGATTTCATTCAGTTCCTCCCTCTCATTAGACCCGATGTTCCCCGACATCTCTGGGAGGTTATTTCTGTCCTCATTGTGAAGGATGGAGAGTGAAGTAGTTGAATCAGAGACTAGGGTCCTGAATTTAAATAAAGGAAACTACGATAGTATGAGGCGCGAATTGGGTAGGATTGATTGGGGAATGTCACTCAAGGGGTTGACGGTGGATAGGCAATGGCAAACATTCAAAGACTGCATGGATGAACTACAGAATTTGTACATCCCAGTGTGGCATAAGAATAAAACAAAAAGGGTGACTCAACCGTGGCTAACAAGGGAAATTAGGGATAGCATAAGATCCAAGGAGAGGGCATATAAATTGGCCAGAAAAAGCGGTAGCCCTGAGGATTGGGAGCAGTTTAGGATTCAACAAAGGAGGACAAAGGGATTAATTAAGAAGGGGAAAATAGAATATGAAAGTAAGCTTGCTGGGAACATAAAAATCTGAGTGTAAGAGCTTTTATAGATATGTGAAGAGAAAAAGTTTAGTGAAATCAAGTGTAGCTGCTTGCAGTCAGAAGCGGGGGAAGTTATAATGGGGAACAAAGAAATGGCAGCCCAATTAAATGCATATTTTGGTTCTGTCTTCACAAAGGGGGACACAAATAACCTCCCAGAGATGTTGGAGAACATACGGTCTGATGAAAGGGAGGAACTGAAAGAAATCAGTATTTGCAGGGAAATGGTGTTAGGGAAATTGACGGTATTGAAGGCCGATAAATCCCCAGGGCCAGATAATCTACATCCTAGGGTACTTAAGGAAGTGGCTCTAGAAATAGTAGATGCATTGCTGATCATCTTCCAACATTCGATGGAATCTGGAACTGTACCCATGGATTGGAGGGTAGCTAATGTTACCCCACTATTCAAAAAGGGTGGTAGAGAGAAAGCGGGGAATTACAGACCGGTAAGCCTGACATCGGTAGTGGGGAAAATGCTAGCGTCCATTATAAAGGATGTAATAGCTGAGCATTTGAAAAACAGTGACAGGATCGGACAAAGTCAACATGGATTTACAAAAGGTAAATCGTGCTTGACTAATCTACTGGAATTTTTTGAGGATGTAACTGGGAATATAGATAAGGGAGAACCAGTAGATGTGGTGTATTTGGACTTTCAAAAGGCTTTCGATAAGGTCCCGCATAAGAGATTAGCGGGTAAAGTTAAGGCACATGGGATTGGGGGCAAGGTATTGACTTGGATAGAGAACTGGTTGGCGGACAGAAAGCAGAGAGTAGGAATTAATGGGTCTTTTTCCGAGTGGCAAGCAGTGACTGGTGGGGTACTGCAGGGATCGGTCCTTGGACCCCAGCTATTCACAATATACATTAATGATCTAGATAAGGGAATTAAATGTAATATCTCCAAGTTTGCGGATGACACAAAGCTGGGTGGGAGTGTGTGCAGCGAGGAGGATAGCGAGAAACTCCAGGATGATCTGGACAGGTTGGGTGAGTGGGCAGAAGCGTGGCAGATGCAATATAACGTGGATAAGTGCGAGGTTATCCACTTTGGTGTCAAAAACAGAAAGGCAGACTATTATCTGAATGGCAATAGATTGGGAGAAGGGGAAGTGCAACGAGACCTGGGTGTCCTTGTGCACCAGTCGCTGAAAGTAAGCATGCAGGTGCAGCAGGCGGTGAAGGCGGCAAATGGTATGTTGGCCTTCATAGCGAAAGGGTTTGAGTATAGGAACAGGGATGTCCTGCTGCAGTTGTGCAGGGCCTTGGTGAGACCACACCTTGAGTACTGTGTGCAGTTTTGGTCGCCTTATCTGAGGAAGGATGTTCTTGCCATGGAAGGAGTTCAGCGAAGATTCACAAGGTTGATACCTGGGATGGCAGGAATGACATATGAGGAGAGATTGGGTCGATTGGGCTTATACTCACTGGAGTATAGAAGAATGAGAGGGGATCTCATCGAAACATATAAAATTCTGACAGGTCTGGACAAACTGGATGCAGGAAGAATGTTCCCGATGGTCGGAGAGTCCAGAACCAGGGGTCATAATCTACGGATAACGGGTAAACCATTTAGGACAGAAATGAGGAAGAATTTCTTCAACCAGAGAGTGGTGAACCTGTGGAATTCTCTACCACAGAAGGTAGTTGAGGCGAAGTCATTAAATATATTCAAGGATGAGTTCGATATATTTCTTAAAGCTAAAGGTATCAAGGGATATGGGGAGAAGGCAGGTACAGGGTATTCAGTTTAGATGATCAGCCATGATCTCATCGAATGGCGGAGCAGGCTCGAGGGGCCGAATGGCCTACTCCTGCTCCTATCTTCTATGTTTCTATGACAGAACCAAAATATGTATTTAATTGGTCTGCCATTTCTTTGTTCCCCATTATAAATTCCCCTGATTCTGACTGAAAGGGAACTACGCTTGACTTCAGCAATCTTTTTCTCTTCACATATCTATTGAAGCTTTTACAGTCAGTTTTTATGTTCCCAGCAATCTTACTCTCATATTCTATTTTCCCCTTCTTAATTAATCCCTTTCTCCTCCTTTGCTGAATCCTAAACTGCTCCCAATCCTCAGGTTAGCTGCTTTTTCTAGCCAATATATATGTCCTCTCCTTGGATCTTATGCTATCCCTAATTTCCGTTGTTAGCAACGGTTGAGTCTCTTTTTTGTTTTATTTTTATGCCAAAGAGGGCTGAACAAATTCTGTAGTTCATCCATGCGATCTTTAAATGTTTGCCATTGTCTATCCACCGTCAACCCTTTAAGTAACGCTCCCCAATCAATCCGAGCCAACTCGCGCCTCATACCATCGCAGTTTCCTTTATTTAAATTGAGACCCAAGTCTCTCAGTCAACTACTTCACTCTCCATCTTAAGGGACGGGTGGGGCCTGGGTCGGGTCGGGTGCGGCCGGGTCGGGGGTCGGGTGGGGACGGGGTCGGTGGTGGGTCGGGTGGGTTCCGGATCGGGGTCGGGTCGGGTGCGGCAGGTTCCGGAGGGTCCAGTGTCGGGTCGAGGGTCGGGGTCGGGTGGGGACGGGGCCGGGGCCGGGTCGTGTAGCGGGTGGAGCAGGTGTCGGTGGCGGGCCGGGTGCGACCAGGGTCGGTGGCGATTCGTGTGGGGCCGGGTCGACTGGGGCTGTGGTCGGGGGCCAGTTGGGTGGGACCGGGGGTTGGTCAGGTGGGGTCGGCGTCAGTGGCGGTTCGGGTCGGGTGCGCTGGTGGGGCCAGGTCGAGTGGGCCCGTGTCCGGTGCGGCCGGGGTTGGTGGCGCGTCGAGTGGGATTGGGGTCGGTGGCCGGGTCGGGTTTTGGTCGGGTGGGTCCGGGGTCGGGCCGGGGTCGGTCGGGTGGGGCCGGGGTCGGGTGGGGCCGGGGTCGGGGTCGGGTAAGGCCGGGGTCGGGTGCGGCCGGGGTCGGGTGCGGCCGGGGTTGGGTCGGGAGCAGGTCGCGACCTCGCTCTGGAGAATTGGCGAAAGTGGGTTTGATGATGGCAGAGTTGTGTGCACCTTTGAAAGTGACTTAGTGAGTTGCAGTGAATGGTGAGACATAACGGATCTCCCCGCAATGCTGATGAGTGTGACAGGAATGGTTGTGGAACAGGTTGGTTGTGTTGTTGGTGCTGCTGGTGTGCCTGGTGCTCCTGGTGCTCCAGATGTTGGGGCTGTTGGTAGTAGGAATCTGAGGCCCAAGGTGAGACAGTATAAACCATACCCATGCTGATGTAATAGATGGCAGGTGAACTTGAGATGACAGAAGTGATCTGTCAATGATGAGAGAGATTGTTCAAATGAGGTAACACTGGATAGAGAGTTTGCTCCAAACACTTGCAACCTGCATAAACCTCAATCTGTCTTCCAAATGTAGTAAGCAACAGCTTCTGTGCTTGGAAATTGCACAGCTGTGAGATGGGAGCGTTTATAGCACATTTCCAGCTGTCAAATAATGAAATGATTCCATGGACATTCAACTCCCGCCCTGCTTACCTGATGTGATCCCCGAGCAGCGTGGACCACGTGGGCGACCTGGTAAGCTCTGAAGGTGAGCTGAAAATATTTGTTAATATTTTGTTAACTAGGTCATAATGACCTGAATTGCCTCCTCCGCTGCTACGTGTCGGGTCTGCTGAGCGCTGACAGATCTGACATTTGGGAAAGGCGCGTGGCGGCGGGTTGACAGCGGGGTCCCGACCCGCCACTGATCGCGCCCGCTGACCCCTGTGAAATTCCGCCCTCACTGGGAATGTATCTCACTCTGTCCAACTGCCCATATATTCAGGGTCTGTCCGGAAATATATTTATTAAATAAAGTGCTGTCTGTGTAAAACCTTTAAATGTCCCTCAGTCCGGTCTCATTCCCTGATGATCAGAATTACCCTCCTGGAGTCAGTGACCGGCCTCGTCATGTTTAGAGAAACTTGTCTCATTTCTGCTGTTCCTTAAATCCCGGATTTTATGGGAATGGGGCGATTTTCCCAGAATTAAATGATAAAGCGGTGATTCCCTGTACTTTATACTCTGTGCATTATATTAATCTGTATAATATCTCGGGGTGAGTTATATTGTGAAACGCTAACTGCTGCTGTAAAATCAGTCCCCCAGGATTTTATATAACACGGAGAATTTATGCTGAAATAAAAACAGAAAATGCTGGAAATCCCCAGCAGGTCAGGCAGCATCTATAGAGAGAGAAACAGAGTTAATGTTTCAGGTCGAGGACCCTTGGTCAGAACTGGAAAAAGTTACAGATGTAACAGATTTTTAAGCAAGTGTCGGGGCCGGGAAAGGTGGGGGGAGCGGAGGATAGAACAAAAGGGAAGGTCTGTGATAGGGTGGAAGACAGGAGAGGTTAAAAGACAAAAGGGATGATGGTGCAAGCAAAGGGTGATGGTAATGGGACAAGTTAAAAATCAAAACATAAATCTAGATGTGGTGGGAATGGCAATGGCAGAATCATCAACAGCTGTCATGCGAGAGAAAAAAAGGGAAAAGGAAAAACAATAATGAAATAAAAGAGGGGCCGAGTTTATAGTCTGAAATTGTTGAACTCGATGTTGAGTCCAGAAGGCTATAAAGTGCCTAATTGAAAGATGAGGTCTGTTCCTCGATCTTATGTTATACTTTGTTGGAAGAGTGTAAGAGGCCGAGAATGGAGAGATCAGACTGGGAGTGGAGCAGAGAATTAAAGCGATAGGCGACCAGAAGCTCGGGGTCACCCTTACGGACTGAGCGGAGGTGTTCCGCAAAGCGGTCACCCAATCTGCGTTTGGTCTCCCAAATGTAGAGGAGACCACATCGTGAGCAGCGAATACAGTATACTGAATTGCAAGAAGTACAAGGAAATTGCTGTTTCACCTGGAAGGAATGTTTGAGGCCCTGGACAGTGGGAAGGGCAGAGGTAAAAGGGCAGGAGAAGCATCTCATGCGCTTGCACGGGAAGGTGCCAGGCGAAGGGGAAGGGGTGTTGGGGGTGATTGAGGAGTGGAGCAGGGTGTCGTGCAGGGAGCGGGCCCTTCAGAATGCTGAAAGGGGAGGGGAGGGGAAGGTGTGTTTGGTGGTGGGATCACGCTGGAGGTGGCGGAAATGGCGGAGGATGATCCGTTGAATGTGAAGGCTGCTGGGGTGAAAGGTGAGGACAAGGGGGAACCCTATCGTGGTTCCGGGTGGGAGGGGAAGGGGTGAGAGCAGAAGTGCGGGAAATAGAACGGACACGGTCAAGAGCCGTGCCAACCACGGTAGAGTGGAATCCTCGATTGAGGAACAAGGAAGACATGTCGGAAGCACTAGTATGGAACGTGGCATCGTCAGAAACACTGGGAGAATGGACCAGCGTCCTTACAGGAAGCGAGGTGGGAGGAAGTTTATTCCAGGTAGCTGTGGGAGTCAGAGGGCTTATAGTGAATGTTTGTCAATAGCAGCAATAGAGTTTGTTCTGTCCCGTTACAAGTTTCAAATGTCCCTGTGCTCCTAGTTTATAGGGGAGGGAAGTCTCTCACTTTATTCCCATTAAACTGGCTCTACATTTATTTCAGGTGTAACTGGCCCGACAGTTTTTGGGGAATTTTTGGAAGTTCCCTCCCCGAGCGGGGCCTCACACACAGGGGGCGGATTATGGGGAATTCCCGGGTTCACTGCCCCCGGTTTACCCAGGAGCCGTCCGCTGTGTGCGAGGCCCCACCGCTGGCCGGTGTGTGTCTGTACTCCGGTTGGATTGGAACCTTTTCACCGGCAGGTTTAAGATCCTGAATATCAATCTTTACTCAATGTTCAGGACTGTGAATAATTGTAAACATTAACAGCTGAAAGAATTCCCGATTCCCCAATATTCCCAATCCAGGAAACTACCCCCTCGACAAGACACACCCTGCACGGTTTTGGAGTAAATATCGAACTGTTAGTGATTTAAACTCGGGTTTCTCTCCTGTTCCCAGTTGAAATGTTGGATGTGGAAAACATTTTAAATTAATTTTATCTTTACTGCCGGATTATATTTTATGTTTACATTCCGCTGTCCACCCTTATTAAATATGATTTATTGTAATTCAATTATCAGACTCTCAGTGACCTGTATTTGCTGATCCGATAAAGACTGTAAAATCCCTACTTGTTCACAAGGATCCATTTTAGATTCTCCAGTCCTTAGGGAATTACTGTCCGATCCTCTTATTATTGGTCATATTGGTGTTGAATCTGCTTCCCTCTGGTTTAACTGAACTGTTTGTTATCCTACATTACGGAGCAACAACACAATCCGTGACTGTTCTACAATTAACCCAACAGTTAGAGACAAATAAACAGTTACCTCAACTCCCTGCATTTGTGTAGTACGGGTCCCAGCCGCTGGAGTTCCTCACACTCACTGTAGCAGTTCACGAGATCGAGTTTATTTATTGTATCACAGAGTCCAATGACGTGAGACAGGACCGCACAGTCAATCGGGGTCAATGTCAATCCACTAAATGTAAGTGTTTCTACAGATCCCACTGTTTTCCGAGCCAGTGCTTTATTCTGAGACTCAAACAGGTAGTGGAATGTGTTCAGGAGGTCCCTTCTCCCAGTTTCACTCCCTGTGTTCCCAATCTGTCCTTCAACCTTCTCCATCACCCAATCAATCACTCGGCAGGTGGTTTGATGAAGAAATGGACCCAGAAACTCCTCCAGGGGCCGAGCTGACTGTGGGGAGGAGAGACCAGCAACAAAACGGAGAAATATCTCAAATCGCCCATCTTCCTTGCTGTGGGCTTCTCTGAGGAGTTTCAGGATGTCCCCGGGATCTGGAGTCAGGAATTGAGCGAGTGCGGCTACAAACTCTTGGATGGTGAGGTGCGGGAATGTGTACACCACACTCTGGGCAGATTCATCTCTCTCCAAAAGTTCCATCATGAACCCAGACAGGAACTGGGAAGGTTGCAGATTGTACTTGATCAAATCTCCATTTCTAAACACAATCTTCTTCTCGGAGACTCCTGTGAAGGCCATCTCACCAAGCTTCAGTAACACATCACGGGGGCTTTCAATCTCTCAGCCATGGTTTTTCAGAATGTTGTAAATATAGTAGGAATATAGTTGGGTGATGGTCTTGGGAACTCGCTGCTGATTCCCGTCTCTTTGTGTAAAGAAGGGATCATAAAGAAGGGATCTCCGCATCATAAAGAAGGGACCCAGTGACAGACCGAGGATCCAGCAGTAGGAAGGGTTGTAGCACATGGTGTACAGGATCTCGTTCTCCTCCACGTGTTTGAAAACAGCTGCTGCCACCGTCTGATCTTCAAAATACTTGTTGAAATATTCCTTCCGTTCCTCACCAACAATTCCCAGGATTTCAGCCCAGACACTGATCTTAGCCTTTTCCAATAAATGTAATGCGGTGGGGCGGCTGGTCACTAGCACTGAACATCCTGGAAGCAGCTTGTGCTGTATTAAACTGTACACAATGTCAGACACTTCACAAAAGTCTTCAGGATCTGTGCACATGTGCTGAGCTTCTGTATTTCTCCGATTGTCAGCAAAATCGATCCTGTCCTTGAATTCATCCAAACCATCGAATATAAACAGCAATCCCTGTGGGTTCTTCCAGAGATCTCCCAGAACTTTCCCGAAGTAAGGATAGAAAAAGAGTATCAGATTCCTCAGGTTTATTCTACAGTTAATAGCGTTCAAATCCCGGAATTTAAAGCTGAAAACAAATTGAAAGTGTGGGTATATTTTCCCAGTGGCCCAGTCATGAACAATCTTTTGTACCATTGTTGTTTTTCCAATCCCCGGGACTCCGCTCACTGCTCCTGAACTCCCAGAATTGGATTTTCTCCGGAAAAAAACAGCTCTGGAACAATTGATCAGTTCGGATTTTCTCCAGTTCTCCCCGGAGATGTTTCTTTCTCCACTCTTCATGGTCTCGGCCTCTTACCAGCAGTTCATGTTCTACAAGTGTCCGATCTCGAACAGTAGAAATGACCGTTAGCTCAGCTTATCGATCAACCAGCTGGAAAACCTTAACCTTCTCCTTTATTAGGATAGTGTTCACTCTCAGTGTTTCAGTTTGTTCCCGGAGTGTTTCCTTGTGTTTCTGTTGAACATCTTCAATTAGATCAGAGAGAAAGTGGTTCTCAGCGTTAGTTACATTGAAATAAAAACAATTTGGAAATAACAATTTTTATGCAGTGAACTGTGGCATAATTTAGTCCACAGCTTAATTAGAGGCGTGTAGAGAGAATTATAACCACATGAATGAGAAACGCGTTTGGTAACCAAAATTCACAGAAAAGTTTCAAATCCTCAGGATTCTAATATTTACTCAACATGTAGATTTCTATAAAGGTGACATTTTCCCTCTGATGGTTAATATTTTGGGAGAGCCCTGTACTATAGACATCTCATTACAAATCCACACATGATCCTGTTAATATGGCTGTAAATTTTCTAGTTGATCAATCTTTAAAATCGTCAGTGCTGCTTATTTTATGCAGAAATGAATGGCGAAAAGGGCTTTGGATATCAGTAGGTCGGGATATACTGTGAAAGGTCAGGAGTTCCAGTGTTATTATCAGGCCCTGGGCAGGTTATCTGGAGTATTGTGTGTACTGGGAGATGGACAGAAGTGCTATTCGGCATCCTATTAGACCCTTATCTGAGCTTCTGACCGATATCCTCGCCATCACCGAGTGCCCCATTCTATCTCTGTAATATCGCCCGTCTCCGCCCTGCCTCAGCTCATGTGGTGCTGGAACCCTCATATTTGCCTTTGTTACCTCGAGACACAACTATTCCATCGTCTCCTTTCAGCCTCCCACCTTGCACCCTCCGTATACTTGAGCTCAGCCCATGCTGCTGTCCATATCCTAACTCGCACCAAGTCCCGTTCACCCATCACCTCTCTGCTCACTGACCGACAATGGCTCCTGGTCCGGCAACAGCTCGAATTAAAATTTCTCACATATGTTTTCAAAACCTTCCATTGTGTCGCCCCTCCCTATCTGTGTAACCTCCTCCAGCCCTACAACAATCAAACCTCTTCCCTCCAGCAATTCTGGCCTCTTGACCATCCCCGATTTTCAAGGTTCCACCTTTGGTGCCCGTGCCTTTAGCTTGTTAGGCCGTCAGCTCCGGAATTCCCTCCCTCAACCTCACCATCTCTAAATAGCTATTCCAGTGTTACTGCATCAAGATTTGAGCAGATTATCTGGTGTATTGTGTGAAGTGAGGGAGACAGGGGGGAATAGGCAAGAGTTGCTGTTTTCTTAGGACTCGGGCAGGTTACCTGGGGTATTACCTGTACTTTAATAGCCACCTGATCACAGATAAAGTTTACAACCATTCTGAACGTACGGAGGGCAATTAAAGATGATGCAAGATATTGGAGTTTAGGTTGAGGGGTTTGATGTATTTTCATTGGGCATGAGACATAGGTATTGCAAAGTTTAAATGCAATTCACAACATCAGTGCAGGAAACAGGCTCTCAATTAACAAAATAATTACTGATGCAGACAATTACAAATTAGAATTAAGGAGGGAAAATCAGGACATTATTTTCATCCAAAGTGTAACAGAGTTACCAGGGAAGGACACGAAAGGGGCAGTGTAAATGGGAACTAGAGACAATTGAACGTGTTTCTGTGGATAGAATCACAGAATCACAGAATAGTTACAGCTCAGAACAAGGCCATTCGGCTAGGCGAGCCCGTGCCGGCTCTCTGCAAGAGCACTTCAGCTAGTCCCACTCCCCCACCCTTTCCCCGCAGCCCTGCATTTTGTTTTCCTTCAGGTACTTATCCAATTCCCTTTTAAAAGGCAACATTGAATCTGCCTCCAGCTCCTTTCAGGCAGTGCATTCCAGATCCTGACCACTTGCTGCGTAAAAAAGTTTTTCCTCATGTCGCCCTTGGTTCTTCCGCCAATCACCTTAAATCTGTGTCCTCTGGTTCTCGACCCTTCCGCCAATGGGAACAGTTTCTCTCTATCTACTCTGTCTCGGGTCCTCATGATTTCTAACACCACTATCAAATCTCCTCTCAACCTTCTCTGCTCTAAGGAGAACAACCCCAGCTTCTCCAGTCTATCCACGTAACTGAAGTCCCTCATCCCTGGAGCCATTCTTGTAAATCTTTTCTGCACCCTCTCTAAGGCCTTCACATCCTTCCTAAAGTGTGGTGCCCAGAATTGGACACAATACTCCAGTTGTGGCCGAACCAGTGTTTTATAAATGTTCATCATAACTTCCTTGCTTTTGTACTCTATGCCTCTATTTATGAAGCCCAGGATCCTGTATGTGTTTTTGACAGCTTTCTCAACCTCTCCTGCCACATTCAATGATTTTTTCACATAGAACCCCATGTCTCTCTGTTCATGCACCCTGTTTAGTTTTTATTTCCCCTCCTTGTTCTTCTTACCAAAATGTATCCCATCGCACTTTTCTGAATTAAATTCCATCTGCCACTTGTCTGTCCATTCCACAAGCCTGTCTATTTCATCATTAAGTCTATCACTATCCTCTTCACTGTTCACTATAGTTCCAAGTTTTGTTTCATCTGAAAATTTTGCAATTGCGCCCTGTATACCAAAGTCCAAGTCATTAATATATATCAAGAAAAGCAGTGGTCCTAGTACCGACCTCTGGTGAACAACACTGTATAACTTCCGCCAGTTCGAAAAACAAACGTTCACCACTACTCTCTGTTTCCTGTCACTTAGCCAATTTCGTATCCAAGCTGTCACTGTCCCTTTTTCCCCCATGGGCTTCTACTTTGCAGGCAAGCCTATTATGCGGCACTTTATCGAACGCCTTTTGAAAGTCCTTGTATACCACATCAACCGTATTTCCCTTATCAACCCTCTCTGTTACCTCATCAAAAAACTCAATCAATTTAGTTAAACACCATTTGCCTTCAATAAATCCATTCTGGCTATCCTTAATTAATCCACACTTGTTGAAGTGACTGTTAATTTTGTCCCAGTGTATCGTTTCTAAAAGCCTCCCCACTACCGAGTTTAAACTGAATGGCCTGCAGTTGCTGGGTTTACTCTTACAACCTTATTTGAACAAGAGCGTAACATTTGCAATTCTCCAGTCCTCTGGCACCAGCCCCGTATCTAAGGAGGCATGGAAGATGATGTCCAGTACCTCTGCAATTTCCACCATTACCTCCCTCAGTAACCTAGGATGCATCCCATGCGCTTCTGGTGACTTTTCTAGTTTCAGTACAGACAGCCTTTCTAGTACCTCCTCTAACAATTTTTAACCCATCCAGTATCTCAACTACCTCTTCTTTCACTATGACTTTGGCAGTATAATCTTCCTTGGTAAAGAAAGAGAAAAATCATTCATTTGTACATTAGCCATGTCCTCTGCCTCCATGCGTCATGGTCCCTTATGGACCCGCCCCTGAACACCCTTTTCTATTTATTTGCCTATAGAAGACTTCTGGATTTCCTTTTATGTTAGCTGCCAATCTATTTTCATACTCTCTCTTTTCCGCTCTTATTTTATTTTTCACTTCCTCTCTGATCTGTCCATATTCAGCCTGGTTCTCACTGGTATTCGCAACCTGACATCTGCCATCTTGCTCTCTATCTCTTTCGTCATCCAGGGAGCTCTGGCTTTGGTTACCCTAACTTTCCTCCTTATGGGAAAGTGTCTCGACTGCACCCGAACCATCTCCTCTTTAAAGGCAGCCCATTGTATAATTACAGTTTTGCCTGACAGTCTTTGATTCCAAATTGCCCGGGCCAGATCTATCCTCAACCCATTGAAATTGGCCTTCTCCAATTAAGTATTTTTACTCTAGTTTGCTCCCTGTCGTTTCCAAAGCTAATCTACACCTTATGAAACTATGATCACTGTTCCCTAATTGTTCTCCTACTGACACTTGCGCCACTTGGACCACCTCATTCTCCACTGAAGAGGGATAAGTGGGCTCATCTCTGTAACAGGGACAGGCTTTTTTGCCAAACGGCCTTACAGTCCTAATCATTCTCCAGTTATGTTGCTTTTCAGAAATTACGAACAATTTTTAAGCAGTTTTACACATACATTAATTGAATAGGCTTGTATATCAGGCCTGTCATATTAACAACTAGAATTAGAACTATTGCCCACTTCACAGTATTACATAGTTTATACAGCACAGAAACCGGCCATTCGCCACAACAGGTCGATGGCAGTGCAAGTGCTCCACACGTGCCTCCTCCCTCCTTTCTTCATCTAACTCCATCCACAAACCCTTCTATTTATTTTCCCCTCATGTGTCTATCTAGTTTCCCCTTGAATGTATCTATGCTGGTCATCATAACTACACCTAGTGGAAGCGAGTTCCACATTCTAACCACGCTCTGGGTAAAGCAGTTTCTCCTGAATTTCCTATTGAATTTATTAATGATTATCTTATTTTTAATTACATGAAGACAAGTGTCTAAATGGGGTATAGGAGCAGATGGATCTAGGGGTACATGCACACAAATCACTGAAAGCAGCGATGCAGGTTAATAAGGCCATTAAAAAGCAAGCAAAGCTCTGGCTTTAATTTCTACAGGGATAGAATTGAAATGCACAGAAGTTATGTTACCCTATCAGACTCTTTCATAATCTTAAAGACATCTATCAGGTAACACTTCATTCTTTTCTTCACTAGCGTAAAGAGCACCAGCCTATTCAATCTTTACTGATATGTATATACATTCAGTTCTGTTATCATCCTCATACTTACTTCTTGCTCCTTCTCCAGTGTCTCTATATAGTTTTTTATAATATGGAGCCCACAACAGCTCACAGTACTCAAAGCTTTGTCTAACCAAGGTTCGATACAAGCTTAACATAACTTCTCTGATTTTTAATTCTGTCCCTCTAGAAATTAACCCTAGCGCTTTGTTTGCTTTTGATCCCTCTGCTCCTATACACCATTTAGACACTTGTCTTCCAAGGAGTATGTGGCCTCCTTATTCATCCTACCAAAATGTGCCACCTCACACATGTATATTGAAATATATTTGCCAATTATAGGCGCATTCTGCAAGTTTATTAATTTCTTCCTGTATTTTGTCACGGCCCTCCTCTATTAATTACACCCTCCAATTTAGAGTTGGGCACCAATTTTGGAATTGTACATACGATTCCACAGTCCAAATTGTTTATGTAAATGGTGAACAGCAATGGTCTCAGCACCGATCCCTGTGGAACTCCACTTTCCACCTTTTGCCAGTCCAGTAACTACCTTTAATCCCTACTCTGTTTTCTATTCTGCAGATAGCTTGATAACCATTCTGCTACTTATTCCCTGACTCCACATGTTCTGATCTGTCATGAGTCTAATAAAAGTTACCGTATCGAAGGCTTCTTGAAAATATAAATGTTTTAAGTCTACTACATTACCCGAGTCTAGACTTTCTGCTATTTCTTCAAAGAATGCAATAAGTTTGGTCAAGCATGAGCTTCCCTTTTGAAATCCATGTTGACTACTCTATTATATTCTCAGTTTCTGGATGATTTCTATTAAATTTTTGTGTAAGGATTCCATTATCTTTCCTACAGCCGACGCTAAGCTAATTGGTCTGTAGTTGTCTGGGTTTGTACTATCTCGCTTCTGTTAAACATAGGAATCACATTAGCTGTTCGTCAGTGAGCTGGAACTGTGCTCAATTCTAATCTCTTCCCTAACATTTATGCGCAGATGCCATCATTCGGACCTATGGTTTTATCCTCCATGAGGTTGAATAGTTTATAATTTAACTCCCCCTCTTAATCTGAAATGTTTTGATATAATTTTTGATCACTTCACCTAATGTCTTGTCTATCATGCCCCACTGGCTGAAGTCATACCTAGCACAAAGGAAGATGGTTGTAGTTGTTAGAGGCCAACAATCTCAGCCCCAGGACATCCCTGCAGGAGTTCCTCAGGGCAGCGTTCTAGGTCCAACCATCTCCAGCTGCTCCATCAATGACCTTACCTCCATCATAAGATCAGAAATGGGGATGTTCGCCGATGATTGCAGAGTGTTCAGTTCCATTTGCAACTCTATGGATAATGAAGCAGTCCATGCCCGCATGCACCAAGGCCTTGACGACATTCAGAATTGGGCCGATAAGTGGCAAATAGCATTTCCGCCACACAAGTGTCGGGCAATGAACATCTTCAACAAGAGAGTGTCTAACTATTGCCCCATGACATTCAACGGCATTAACATCGCCGAATCCACTACCATCAATAGCTTGGGGGTCACCATTGACCAGAAACTTAACTAAACCTGCCACATAAATACTGTGGCAACAAGATCGGGTGATCTCGAATGATGGCATCCTGATTTTTCTTTTCGTTATTGATGTGTCGGTACAATACTGTAATATGCAAATTCTTTTTGTATTCCTTGATCATTCAAAGTTGCAGTTTTTATTTGCACCCTGTTATTTTTTTGACTTCTTTCCTGATGCTTTTTTATTCAATTTTTTCATCATACCCTTTGTTTATATGCAATTTTCTTTAGTTTCAATTTTACCGTCATTCCTTTATTCACACGTGATTTGCCGTTACTTCACTCAGTGTAATGTTAGAGCAGAAAACATTCACATTTCAGTTTAACTGTTCTACCAATAATTATCCTCAGTTGTTTCATTTTGGTCAGTTTCCTGTAACGCAGGTTTAGGAAATTACAAGTGTGTTTCCGTTAGTTATTGCACTGGGTCTAAAAAAACTCCTGAATTAAAGGACTATTCTTTGAGCAGAATAAGGTTTTCTTTTTCACCACCATTAGGAAGATAGCCAATAACTTCACCGTCACCCTGAACATTGTATTTTCCCCACATTTCTCCACTGATTAAAGTTATCTTTGAACATCTATACATCTTCTGATATAAGATCGAACATTTTCTGACATCTCATTCTGTGCTGTGAAAGGGTAACATTATATTGTTCGAATTGATCCAACTCATTCCCAAAAGTTTATGGCGGGACAGATTTCTAGAGGTAACCATTGACATCTGGATCCAGGCACTACTCTTTACTGGTGAGACCACAGCATCTGCACAGCACCTGAGGTTTGTATTGGGATCCACAGGGTGTCACAACCGAGCCAAGTGAGCTTGGGACAAGCTGCAACATCACTATCCTGCCAGGTGTGTATGAGATTCCACACAAACCACAATCCTATCTGGTGATCGGGGGCGACACAGTGTGTCAGGATCCTGCCAGGTGTGTATGGGGTTTCACAGTGTATCAGGATCCTGCCAGGTGTGTATGGGGTTTCACAGTGTATCAGGATCCTGTCAGGTGTGTATGGGGCTCACAGTGTATCAGGATCCTGCCAGGTGTGTATGAGGTTTCACAGTGTATCAGGATCCTGCCAGGTGTGAATGAGGTTTCACAGTGTATCAGGGTCCTGCCAGGTGTGTACGGGGTTTCAGTGTATCAGGATCCTGCCAGGTGTGTATGGGGTTTCAGTGTATCAGGGTCCTGCCAGGTGTGTATGGGGTTTCACAGCGTATCAGGAACCTGCCAGGTGTGTATGGGGCTCACAGTGTATCAGGATCCTGCCAGGTGTGTATGAGGTTTCACAGTGTATCAGGATCCTGCCAGGTGTGTATGAGGTTTCACAGTGTATCAGGATCCTGCCAGGTGTGTATGGGGTTTCACAGTGTATCAGGATCCTGCCAGGTGTGTATGGGGCTCACAGTGTATCAGGATCCTGCCAGGTGTGTTTAGGGTTTCACAGTGTATCAGGATCCTGCCAGGTGTGTATGGGGTTTCTCTGTGTATCAGGATCCTGCCAGGTGTGTATGGAGTTTGAGAGTATCAGGATCCTGCCAGGTGTGTATGGTGTTTCACAGTGCATCAGGATCCTGCCAGGTGTGTATGGGGTTTGAGAGTATCAGGATCCTGCCAGGTGTGTATGGGGTTCACAGAGTATCAGGATCCTGCCAGGTGTGTATGGAGTTTGAGAGTATCAGGATCCTGCCAGGTGTGTATGGTGTTTCACAGTGCATCAGGATCCTGCCAGGTGTGTATGGGGTTTCACAGTATATCAGGATCCTGCCAGGTGTGTATGGGGTTTCACAGTGTATCAGGATCCTGCCAGGTGTGTATGGAGTTTCAGAGTGTATCAGGATCCTGCCAGGTGTGTATGGGGTTTCACAGTGTATCAGGATCCTGCCAGGTGTGAATGGGGTTTCACAGTGTATCAGGATACTGCCAGGTGTGTATGGTGTTTCACAGTGTATCAGGATCCTGCCAGGTGTGTATGGGGTTTCACAGTGTATCAGGATCCTGCCAGGTGTTTATGGGGTTTCACAGTGTATCAGGATCCTGCCATGTGTGTATGGGGTTTCACAGTGTATCAGGATCCTGCCAGGTGTGTATGGAGTTTGAGTGTATCAGGATCCTGCCAGGTGTGTATGGGGTTTCACAGAGTATCAGGATCCTGCCAGGTGTGTATGGGGTTTCGCAGTGTATCAGGATCCTGCCAGGTGTGTATGGGGTTCACAGTGTATCAGGATCCTGCCAGGTGTGTATGGAGTTTGAGTGTATCAGGATCCTGCCAGGTGTGTATGGGGTTTCACAGTGCATCAGGATCCTGCCAGGTGTGTATGGGGTTTCACAGTGTATCAGGATCCTGCCAGGTGTGTATGGGGTTTCACAGTGTATCAGGATCCTGCCAGGTGTGTATGGAGTTTGAGAGTTTAAGGATACTGCCAGGTGTGTATGGGGTTTGAGAGTATCCGGATCCTGCCAGGTGTGTATGGGGTTTCACAGTGCATCAGGATCCTGCCAGGTGTGTATGGAGTTTGAGAGTATCAGGATCCTGCCAGGTGTGTATGGGGTTTCACAGTGTATCAGGATCCTGTCAAGTGTGTATGGAGTTTCAGAGTGTATCAGGATCCTGCCAGGTGTGTATGGGGTTTCACAGTATATCAGGATCCTGCCAGGTGTGTATGGGGTTTCACAGTGTATCAGGATCCTGCCAAGTGTGTATGGAGTTTCAGAGTGTATCAGGATCCTGCCAGGTGTGTATGGGGTTTCACAGTGTATCAGGATCCTGCCAGGTGTGAATGGGGTTTCACAGTGTATCAGGATACTGCCAGGTGTGTATGGGGTTTCACAGTGTATCAGGATCCTGCCAGGTGTGTATGGGGTTTCACAGTGTATCAGGATCCTGCCAGGTGTGTATGGGATTTCACAGTGTATCAGGATCCTGCCAGGTGTGTATGGAGTTTGAGTGTATCAGGATCCTGCCAGGTGTGTATGGGGTTTCACAGTACATCAGCATCCTGCCAGGTGTGTATGGGGTTTCACAGTGTATCAGGAACCTGCCAGGTGTGTATGGGGTTTCACAGTGTATCAGGATCCTGCCAGGTGTGTATGGGGTTTCAGTGCATCAGGATCCTTCCAGGTATGTATGGGGTTTCACAGTGCATCAGGTTCCTGCCAGGTGTGTATAGGGTTTCACAGTGTGTCAGGATCCTGCCAGGTGTGTATGGGGTTTGAGAGTATCAGGATCCTGCCAGGTGTGTATGGGGTTTCACAGTTCATCAGGATCCTGCCAGGTGTGTATGGAGTTTGAGAGTATCAGGATCCTGCCAGGTGTGTATGGAGTTTGAGTGTATCAGGATCCTGCCAGGTGTGTATGGGGTTTCACAGTGTTTCAGGATCCTGCCAGGTGTGTATGGAGTTTGAGAGTTTAAGGATCCTGCCAGGTGTGTATGGGGTTTGAGAGTATCCGGATCCTGCCAGGTGTGTATTGGGTTTCACAGTGCATCAGGATCCTGCCAGGTGTGTATGGAGTTTGAGAGTATCAGGATCCTGCCAGGTGTGTATGGAGTTTGAGAATATCAGGATCCTGCCAGGTGTGTATGGAGTTTGATAGTATCAGGATCCTGCCAGGTGTGTATGGAGTTTGCACAGTGTATCAGGATCCTGCCAGGTGTGTATGGGGTTTCACAGTGTATCAGGATCCTGCCAGGTGTGTATGGGGTTTCACAGTGTATCAGGATCCTGCCAGGTGTGTATGGGGTTTCACAGTGTATCAGGATCCTGCCAGGTGTGTATGGGGTTTCACAGTGTATCAGGATCCTGCCAGGTGTGTATGGGGTTTCACAGTGTATCAGGATCCTGCCAGGTGTGTATGGGGTTTCACAGTGTATCAGGATCCTGCCAGGTGTGTATGGGGTTTCACAGTGTATCAGGATCCTGCCAGGTGTGTATGGGGTTTCACAGTGTATCAGGATCCTGCCAGGTGTGTATGGGGTTTCACAGTGTATCAGGATCCTGCCAGGTGTGTATGGGGTTTCACAGTGTATCAGGATCCTGCCAGGTGTGTATGGGGTTTCACAGTGTATCAGGATCCTGCCAGGTGTGTATGGAGTTTCAGTGTATCAGGATCCTGCCAGGTGTGTATGGGGTTTCACAGTGTATCAGGATCCTGCCAGGTGTGTATGGGTTTCACAGTGTATCAGGATCCTGCCAGGTGTGTATGGGGTTTCACAGTGTATCAGGATCCTGCCAGGTGTGTATGGGGTTTCACAGTGTATCAGGATCCTGCCAGGTGTGTATGGGGTTTCACAGTGTATCAGGATCCTGCCAGGTGTGTATGGGGTTTCACAGTGTATCAGGATCCTGCCAGGTGTGTATGGGGTTTCACAGTGTATCAGGATCCTGCCAGGTGTGTATGGGGTTTCACAGTGTATCAGGATCCTGCCAGGTGTGTATGGGGTTTCACAGTGTATCAGGATCCTGCCAGGTGTGTATGGGGTTTCACAGTGTATCAGGATCCTGCCAGGTGTGTATGGGGTTTCACAGTGTATCAGGATCCTGCCAGGTGTGTATGGGGTTTCACAGTGTATCAGGATCCTGCCAGGTGTGTATGGGGTTTCACAGTGTATCAGGATCCTGCCAGGTGTGTATGGGGTTTCACAGTGTATCAGGATCCTGCCAGGTGTGTATGGGGTTTCACAGTGTATCAGGATCCTGCCAGGTGTGTATGGGTTTCAGTGTATCAGGATCCTGCCAGGTGTGTATGGAGTTTCAGTGTATCAGGATCCTGCCAGGTGTGTATGGGGTTTCACAGTGTATCAGGATCCTGCCAGGTGTGTATGGGGTTTCACAGTGTATCAGGATCCTGCCAGGTGTGTATGGGGTTTCACAGTGTATCAGGATCCTGCCAGGTGTGTATGGGGTTTCACAGTGTATCAGGATCCTGCCAGGTGTGTATGGGGTTTCACAGTGTATCAGGATCCTGCCAGGTGTGTATGGGGTTTCAGAGTGTATCAGGATCCTGCCAGGTGTGTATGGGGTTTCACAGTGTATCAGGATCCTGCCAGGTGTGTATGGGGTTTCACAGTGTATCAGGATCCTGCCAGGTGTGTATGGGGTTTCAGTGTATCAGGATCCTGCCAGGTGTGTATGGGGTTTCACAGTGTATCAGGATCCTGCCAGGTGTGTATGGGTTTCACAGTGTATCAGGATCCTGCCAGGTGTGTATGGGGTTTCACAGTGTATCAGGATCCTGCCAGGTGTGTATGGGGTTTCACAGTGTATCAGGATCCTGCCAGGTGTGTATGGGGTTTCACAGTGTATCAGGATCCTGCCAGGTGTGTATGGGTTTCACAGTGTATCAGGATCCTGCCAGGTGTGTATGGGGTTTCACAGTGTATCAGGATCCTGCCAGGTGTGTATGGGGTTTCACAGTGTATCAGGATCCTGCCAGGTGTGTATGGGGTTTCACAGTGTATCAGGATCCTGCCAGGTGTGTATGGGGTTTCACAGTGTATCAGGATCCTGCCAGGTGTGTATGGGGTTTCACAGTGTATCAGGATCCTGCCAGGTGTGTATGGAGTTTCAATGTATCAGGATCCTGCCAGGTGTGTATGGGGTTTCACAGTGTATCAGGATCCTGCCAGGTGTGTATGGGGTTTCACAGTGTATCAGGATCCTGCCAGGTGTGTATGGGGTTTCACAGTGTATCAGGATCCTGCCAGGTGTGTATGGGGTTTCAGTGCATCAGGATCCTGCCAGGTATGTATGGGGTTTCACAGTGCATCAGGATCCTGCCAGGTGTGTATGGGGTTTCAGTGCATCAGGATCCTGCCAGGTATGTATGGGGTTTCACAGTGCATCAGGATCCTGCCAGGTGTGTATGGGGTTTCACAGTGTATCAGGATCCTGCCAGGTGTGTATGGGGTTTCACAGTGTATCAGGATCCTGCCAGGTGTGTATGGAGTTTCGGAGTGTATCAGGATCCTGCCAAGTGTGTATGGGGTTTCACAGTGTATCAGGATCCTGCCAGGTGTGAATGGGGTTTCACAGTGTATCAGGATCCTGCCAGGTGTGTATGGGGTTTCACAGTGTATCAGGATCCTGCCAGGTGTGTATGGGGTTTCACAGTGTATCAGGATCCTGCCAGGTGTGTATGGGGTTTCACAGTGTATCAGGATCCTGCCATGTGTGTATGGGGTTTCACAGTGTATCAGGATCCTGCCAGGTGTGTATGGAGTTTGAGTGTATCAGGATCCTGCCAGGTGTGTATGGGGTTTCACAGAACATCAGCATCCTGCCAGGTGTGTATGGGGTTTCGCAGTGTATCAGGATCCTGCCAGGTGTGTATGGGGTTCACAGTGTATCAGGATCCTGCCAGGTGTGTATGGAGTTTGAGTGTATCATGATCCTGCCAGGTGTGTATGGGGTTTCACAGTGCATCAGGATCCTGCCAGGTGTGTATGGGGTTTCACGGTGTATCAGGATCCTGCCAGGTGTGTATGGGGTTTCACAGTTTATCAGGATCCTGCCAGGTGTGTATGGAGTTTGAGAGTTTAAGGATACTGCCAGGTGTGTATGGGGTTTGAGAGTATCCGGATCCTGCCAGGTGTGTATGGGGTTTCACAGTGCATCAGGATCCTGCCAGGTGTGTATGGAGTTTGAGAGTATCAGGATCCTGCCATGTGTGTATGGGGTTTCACAGTGTATCAGGATCCTGTCAAGTGTGTATGGAGTTTCAGAGTGTATCAGGATCCTGCCAGGTGTGTATGGGGTTTCACAGTATATCAGGATCCTGCCAGGTGTGTATGGGGTTTCACAGTGTATCAGGATCCTGCAAGTGTGTATGGGTTTCAGAGTGTATCAGGATCCTGCCAGGTGTGTATGGGGTTTCACAGTGTATCAGGATCCTGCCAGGTGTGAATGGGGTTTCACAGTGTATCAGGATACTGCCAGGTGTGTATGGTGTTTCACAGTGTATCAGGATCCTGCCAGGTGTGTATGGGGTTTCACAGTTTATCAGGATCCTGCCAGGTGTGTATGGGGTTTCACAGTGTATCAGGATCCTGCCAGGTGTGTATGGAGTTTGAGTGTATCAGGATCCTGCCAGGTGTGTATGGGGTTTCACAGTACATCAGCATCCTGCCAGGTGTGTATGGGGTTTCACAGTGTATCAGGATCCTGCCAGGTGTGTATGGGGTTTCACAGTGTATCAGGATCCTGCCAGGTGTGTATGGGGTTTCAGTGCATCAGGATCCTGCCAGGTATGTATGGGGTTTCACAGTGCATCAGGATCCTGCCAGGTGTGTATGGGGTTTCACAGTGTATCAGGATCCTGCCAGGTGTGTATGGGGTTTGAGTGTATCAGGATCCTGCCAGGTGTGTATGGGGTTTCACAGTGCATCAGGATCCTGCCAGGTGTGTATGGAGTTTCAGTGTATCAGGATCCTGCCAGGTGTGTATGGAGTTTCACAGTGTATCAGGATCCTGCCAGGTGTGTATGGGGTTTCACAGTGTATCAGGATCCTGCCAGGTGTGTATGGAGTTTCAGAGTGTATCAGGATCCTGCCAGGTGTGTATGGGGTTTGAGAGTATCAGGATCCTGCCAGGTGTGTATGGGGTTTCACAGTGCATCAGGATCCTGCCAGGTGTGTATGGAGTTTGAGAGTATCAGGATCCTGCCAGGTGTGTATGGAGTTTGAGAATATCAGGATCCTGCCAGGTGTGTATGGAGTTTGATAGTATCAGGATCCTGCCAGGTGTGTATGGAGTTTGCAGAGTGTATCAGGATCCTGCCAGGTGTGTATGGGGTTTCACAGTGTATCAGGATCCTGCCAGGTGTGTATGGGGTTTCACAGTGCATCAGGATCCTGCCAGGTGTGTATGGGGTTTCACAGTATATCAGGATCCTGCCAGGTGTGTATGGGGTTTCACAGTGTATCAGGATCCTGCCAAGTGTGTATGGAGTTTCAGAGTGTATCAGGATCCTGCCAGGTGTGTATGGGGTTTCACAGTGTATCACGATCCTGCCAGGTGTGAATGGGGTTTCACAGTGTATCAGGATACTGCCAGGTGTGTATGGGGTTTGAGAGTATCAGGATCCTGCCAGGTGTTTATGGGGTTCACAGAGTATCACGATCCTGCCAGGTGTGTATGGAGTTTGAGAGTATCAGGATCCTGCCAGGTGTGTATGGGGTTTCACAGTGCATCAGGATCCTGCCAGGTGTGTATGGGGTTTCACAGTGTATCAGGATCCTGCCAGGTGTGTATGGGGTTTCACAGTGTATCAGGATCCTGCCAGGTGTGTATGGAGTTTCGAGTGTATCAGGATCCTGCCAGGTGTGTATGGGGTTTCACAGTGTATCAGGATCCTGCCAGGTGTGTATGGTGTTTCACAGTGTATCAGGATCCTGCCAGGTGTGTATGGGGTTTCACAGTGTATCAGGATCCTGCCAGGTGTGTATGGGGTTTCACAGTGTATCAGGATCCTGCCAGGTGTGTATGGGGTTTCACAGTGTATCAGGATCCTGCCAGGTGTGTATGGAGTTTCAGTGTATCAGGATCCTGCCAGGTGTGTATGGGGTTTCACAGTGTATCAGGATCCTGCCAGGTGTGTATGGGGTTTCACAGTGTATCAGGATCCTGCCAGGTGTGTATGGGGTTCACAGTGTATCAGGATCCTGCCAGGTGTGTATGGAGTTTGAGTGTATCATGATCCTGCCAGGTGTGTATGGGGTTTCACAGTGCATCAGGATCCTGCCAGGTGTGTATGGGGTTTCACGGTGTATCAGGATCCTGCCAGGTGTGTATGGGGTTTCACAGTTTATCAGGATCCTGCCAGGTGTGTATGGAGTTTGAGAGTTTAAGGATACTGCCAGGTGTGTATGGGGTTTGAGAGTATCCGGATCCTGCCAGGTGTGTATGGGGTTTCACAGTGCATCAGGATCCTGCCAGGTGTGTATGGAGTTTGAGAGTATCAGGATCCTGCCAGGTGTGTATGGGGTTTCACAGTATATCAGGATCCTGCCAGGTGTGTATGGGGTTTCACAGTGTCTCTGGATCCTGCAAAGTGTGTATGGATTTCAGAGTGTATCAGGATCCTGCCAGGTGTGTATGGGGTTTCACAGTGTATCAGGATCCTGCCAGGTGTGAATGGGGTTTCACAGTGTATCAGGATCCTGCCAGGTGTGTATGGTGTTTCACAGTGTATCAGGATCCTGCCAGGTGTGTATGGGGTTTCACAGTGTATCAGGATCCTGCCAGGTGTGTATGGGTTTCACAGTGTATCAGGATCCTGCCAGGTGTGTATGGAGTTTGAGTGTATCAGGATCCTGCCAGGTGTGTATGGGGTTTCACAGTGTATCAGGATCCTGCCAGGTGTGTATGGGGTTTCACAGTGTATCAGGATCCTGCCAGGTGTGTATGGGGTTTCAGTGTATCAGGATCCTGCCAGGTGTGTATGGGGTTTCACAGTGTATCAGGATCCTGCCAGGTGTGTATGGGTTTCACAGTGTATCAGGATCCTGCCAGGTGTGTATGGGGTTTCAGTGTATCAGGATCCTGCCAGGTGTGTATGGGGTTTCACAGTGCATCAGGATCCTGCCAGGTGTGTATGGGGTTTCAGTGCATCAGGATCCTGCCAGGTGTGTATGGGGTTTCACAGTGTATCAGGATCCTGCCAGGTGTGTATGGGGTTTCACAGTGTATCAGGATCCTGCCAGGTGTGTATGGGGTTTGAGAGTATCAGGATCCTGCCAGGTGTGTATGGGGTTTCACAGTGTATCAGGATCCTGCCAGGTGTGTATGGGGTTTCACAGTGTATCAGGATCCTGCCAGGTGTGTATGGAGTTTGAGTGTATCAGGATCCTGCCAGGTGTGTATGGGGTTTCACAGTGTATCAGGATCCTGCCAGGTGTGTATGGGGTTTCACAGTGTATCAGGATCCTGCCAGGTGTGTATGGGGTTTCAGAGTATCAGGATCCTGCCAGGTGTGTATGGGGTTTCACAGTGCATCAGGATCCTGCCAGGTGTGTATGGAGTTTGAGAGTATCAGGATCCTGCCAGGTGTGTATGGAGTTTCAGAGTGTATCAGGATCCTGCCAGGTGTGTATGGGGTTTCACAGTGTATCAGGATCCTGCCAGGTGTGTATGGGGTTTCACAGTGCATCAGGATCCTGCCAGGTGTGTATGGGGTTTCACAGTGTATCAGGATCCTGCCAGGTGTGTATGGGGTTTCACAGTGTATCAGGATCCTGCCAAGTGTGTATGGAGTTTCAGAGTGTATCAGGATCCTGCCAGGTGTGTATGGGGTTTCACAGTGTATCAGGATCCTGCCAGGTGTGTATGGGGTTTCACAGTGTATCAGGATCCTGCCAGGTGTGTATGGTGTTTCACAGTGTATCAGGATCCTGCCAGGTGTGTATGGGGTTTCACAGTGTATCAGGATCCTGCCAGGTGTGTATGGGGTTTCACAGTGTATCAGGATCCTGCCAGGTGTGTATGGGGTTTCACAGTGTATCAGGATCCTGCCAGGTGTGTATGGAGTTTGAGTGTATCAGGATCCTGCCAGGTGTGTATGGGGTTTCACAGTACATCAGCATCCTGCCAGGTGTGTATGGTGTTTCACAGTGTATCAGGATCCTGCCAGGTGTGTATGGGGTTTCACAGTGTATCAGGATCCTGCCAGGTGTGTATGGGGTTTCACAGTGTATCAGGATCCTGCCAGGTGTGTATGGAGTTTCAGTGTATCAGGATCCTGCCAGGTGTGTATGGGGTTTCACAGTACATCAGGATCCTGCCAGGTGTGTATGGGGTTTCACAGTGTATCAGGATCCTGCCAGGTGTGTATGGGGTTTCACAGTGTATCAGGATCCTGCCAGGTGTGTATGGGGTTTCAGTGCATCAGGATCCTGCCAGGTGTGTATGGGGTTTCACAGTGCATCAGGATCCTGCCAGGTGTGTATGGGGTTTCACAGTGTATCAGGATCCTGCCAGGTGTGTATGGGGTTTCAGTGTATCAGGATCCTGCCAGGTGTGTATGGGGTTTCACAGTGCATCAGGATCCTGCCAGGTGTGTATGGGGTTTCAGTGCATCAGGATCCTGCCAGGTGTGTATGGGGTTTCACAGTGTATCAGGATCCTGCCAGGTGTGTATGGGGTTTCACAGTGTATCAGGATCCTGCCAGGTGTGTATGGGGTTTCACAGTGTATCAGGATCCTGCCAGGTGTGTATGGAGTTTCGAGTGTATCAGGATCCTGCCAGGTGTGTATGGGGTTTCACAGTGTATCAGGATCCTGCCAGGTGTGTATGGGGTTTCACAGTGTATCAGGATCCTGCCAGGTGTGTATGGGGTTTCACAGTGTATCAGGATCCTGCCAGGTGTGTATGGGGTTTCACAGTGTATCAGGATCCTGCCAGGTGTGTATGGGGTTTCACAGTGTATCAGGATCCTGCCAGGTGTGTATGGGGTTTCACAGTGTATCAGGATCCTGCCAGGTGTGTATGGAGTTTGAGTGTATCAGGATCCTGCCAGGTGTGTATGGGGTTTCACAGTACATCAGCATCCTGCCAGGTGTGTATGGGGTTTCACAGTGTATCAGGATCCTGCCAGGTGTGTATGGGGTTCACAGTGTATCAGGATCCTGCCAGGTGTGTATGGAGTTTGAGTGTATCAGGATCCTGCCAGGTGTGTATGGGGTTTCACAGTGCATCAGGATCCTGCCAGGTGTGTATGGGGTTTCACAGTGTATCAGGATCCTGCCAGGTGTGTATGGGGTTTCACAGTGTATCAGGATCCTGCCAGGTGTGTATGGAGTTTGAGAGTATCAGGATCCTGCCAGGTGTGTATGGGGTTTGAGAGTATCAGGATCCTGCCAGGTGTGTATGGGGTTTCACAGTGTATCAGGATCCTGCCAGGTGTGTATGGAGTTTGAGTGTATCAGGATCCTGCCAGGTGTGTATGGGGTTTCACAGTGTATCAGGATCCTGCCAGGTGTGTATGGAGTTTCACAGTGTATCAGGATCCTGCCAGGTGTGTATGGGGTTTCACAGTGTATCAGGATCCTGCCAGGTGTGTATGGGGTTTCACAGTGTATCAGGATCCTGCCAGGTGTGTATGGAGTTTCAGAGTGTATCAGGATCCTGCCAGGTGTGTATGGGGTTTCACAGTGTATCAGGATCCTGCCAGGTGTGTATGGGGTTTCACAGTGTATCAGGATCCTGCCAGGTGTGTATGGGTTTCACAGTGTATCAGGATCCTGCCAGGTGTGTATGGGGTTTCACAGTGTATCAGGATCCTGCCAGGTGTGTATGGGTTTCACAGTGTATCAGGATCCTGCCAGGTGTGTATGGAGTTTCAGTGTATCAGGATCCTGCCAGGTGTGTATGGGGTTTCACAGTGTATCAGGATCCTGCCAGGTGTGTATGGGGTTTCACAGTGTATCAGGATCCTGCCAGGTGTGTATGGGGTTTCACAGTGTATCAGGATCCTGCCAGGTGTGTATGGGGTTTCCAGTGTATCAGGATCCTGCCAGGTGTGTATGGGGTTTCACAGTGCATCAGGATCCTGCCAGGTGTGTATGGGTTTCACAGTGTATCAGGATCCTGCCAGGTGTGTATGGGGTTTCAGTGTATCAGGATCCTGCCAGGTGTGTATGGGGTTTCACAGTGTATCAGGATCCTGCCAGGTGTGTATGGGGTTTCACAGTGTATCAGGATCCTGCCAGGTGTGTATGGGGTTTCAGTGTATCAGGATCCTGCCAGGTGTGTATGGGGTTTCACAGTGTATCAGGATCCTGCCAGGTGTGTATGGGGTTTCAGTGTATCAGGATCCTGCCAGGTGTGTATGGGGTTTGAGTGTATCAGGATCCTGCCAGGTGTGTATGGGGTTTCACAGTGTATCAGGATCCTGCCAGGTGTGTATGGGTTTCACAGTGTATCAGGATCCTGCCAGGTGTGTATGGAGTTTCACAGTGTATCAGGATCCTGCCAGGTGTGTATGGGTTTCACAGTGTATCAGGATCCTGCCAGGTGTGTATGGAGTTTCACAGTGTATCAGGATCCTGCCAGGTGTGTATGGGGTTTCACAGTGTATCAGGATCCTGCCAGGTGTGTATGGGGTTTCACAGTGCATCAGGATCCTGCCAGGTGTGTATGGGGTTTCACAGTGTATCAGGATCCTGCCAGGTGTGTATGGGGTTTCACAGTGTATCAGGATCCTGCCAGGTGTGTATGGAGTTTCAGAGTGTATCAGGATCCTGCCAGGTGTGTATGGGGTTTCACAGTGTATCACGATCCTGCCAGGTGTGAATGGGGTTTCACAGTGTATCAGGATACTGCCAGGTGTGTATGGGGTTTGAGAGTATCAGGATCCTGCCAGGTGTTTATGGGGTTCACAGAGTATCACGATCCTGCCAGGTGTGTATGGAGTTTGAGAGTATCAGGATCCTGCCAGGTGTGTATGGTGTTTCACAGTGCATCAGGATCCTGCCAGGTGTGTATGGGGTTTCACAGTATATCAGGATCCTGCCAGGTGTGTATGGGGTTTCACAGTGTATCAGGATCCTGCCAAGTGTGTATGGAGTTTCGGAGTGTATCAGGATCCTGCCAAGTGTGTATGGGGTTTCACAGTGTATCAGGATACTGCCAGGTGTGTATGGTGTTTCACAGTGTATCAGGATCCTGCCAGGTGTGTATGGGGTTTCACAGTGTATCAGGATCCTGCCAGGTGTGTATGGGGTTTCACAGTGTATCAGGATCCTGCCAGGTGTGTATGGGGTTTCACAGTGTATCAGGATCCTGCCAGGTGTGTATGGAGTTTGAGTGTATCAGGATCCTGCCAGGTGTGTATGGGGTTTCACAGTGAATCAGGATCCTGCCAGGTGTGTATGGGGTTTCACAGTGTATCAGGATCCTGCCAGGTGTGTATGGGGTTCACAGTGTATCAGGATCCTGCCAGGTGTGTATGGAGTTTGAGTGTATCAGGATCCTGCCAGGTGTGTATGGGGTTTCACAGTGCATCAGGATCCTGCCAGGTGTGTATGGGGTTTCACAGTGTATCAGGATCCTGCCAGGTGTGTATGGGTTTCACAGTGTATCAGGATCCTGCCAGGTGTGTATGGAGTTTGAGAGTATCAGGATCCTGCCAGGTGTGTATGGGGTTTGAGAGTATCAGGATCCTGCCAGGTGTGTATGGGGTTTCACAGTGCATCAGGATCCTGCCAGGTGTGTATGGAGTTTGAGTGTATCAGGATCCTGCCAGGTGTGTATGGGGTTTCACAGTGTATCAGGATCCTGCCAGGTGTGTATGGGGTTTCACAGTGTATCAGGATCCTGCCAGGTGTGTATGGAGTTTCAGAGTGTATCAGGATCCTGCCAGGTGTGTATGGGGTTTCACAGTGTATCAGGATCCTGCCAGGTGTGTATGGGGTTTCACAGTGTATCAGGATCCTGCCAGGTGTGTATGGGGTTTCACAGTGTATCAGGATCCTGCCAGGTGTGTATGGGGTTTCACAGTGTATCAGGATCCTGCCAGGTGTGTATGGGGTTCACAGTGTATCAGGATCCTGCCAGGTGTGTATGGAGTTTGAGTGTATCAGGATCCTGCCAGGTGTGTATGGGGTTTCACAGTGTATCAGGATCCTGCCAGGTGTGTATGGGGTTTCACAGTGTATCAGGATCCTGCCAGGTGTGTATGGGGTTTCACAGTGTATCAGGATCCTGCCAGGTGTGTATGGGGTTTCAGTGTATCAGGATCCTGCCAGGTGTGTATGGGGTTTCACAGTGCATCAGGATCCTGCCAGGTGTGTATGGGGTTTCACAGTGTATCAGGATCCTGCCAGGTGTGTATGGGGTTTCAGTGTATCAGGATCCTGCCAGGTGTGTATGGGGTTTCACAGTGTATCAGGATCCTGCCAGGTGTGTATGGGTTTCACAGTGTATCAGGATCCTGCCAGGTGTGTATGGGGTTTCACAGTGTATCAGGATCCTGCCAGGTGTGTATGGGGTTTCACAGTGTATCAGGATCCTGCCAGGTGTGTATGGGGTTTCACAGTGTATCAGGATCCTGCCAGGTGTGTATGGGGTTTCACAGTGTATCAGGATCCTGCCAGGTGTGTATGGGGTTTCACAGTGTATCAGGATCCTGCCAGGTGTGTATGGAGTTTGAGTGTATCAGGATCCTGCCAGGTGTGTATGGGGTTTCACAGTGTATCAGGATCCTGCCAGGTGTGTATGGAGTTTGAGTGTATCAGGATCCTGCCAGGTGTGTATGGGTTTCACAGTGTATCAGGATCCTGCCAGGTGTGTATGGGGTTTCACAGTGTATCAGGATCCTGCCAGGTGTGTATGGGGTTTCACAGTGTATCAGGATCCTGCCAGGTGTGTATGGGGTTTCACAGTGTATCAGGATCCTGCCAGGTGTGTATGGGGTTTCACAGTGTATCAGGATCCTGCCAGGTGTGTATGGGGTTCACAGTGTATCAGGATCCTGCCAGGTGTGTATGGGGTTTCACAGTGTATCAGGATCCTGCCAGGTGTGTATGGGGTTTCACAGTGTATCAGGATCCTGCCAGGTGTGTATGGGGTTTCACAGTGTATCAGGATCCTGCCAGGTGTGTATGGGGTTTCACAGTGTATCAGGATCCTGCCAGGTGTGTATGGAGTTTGAGTGTATCAGGATCCTGCCAGGTGTGTATGGGGTTTCACAGTGTATCAGGATCCTGCCAGGTGTGTATGGGGTTTCACAGTGTATCAGGATCCTGCCAGGTGTGTATGGGGTTTCACAGTGTATCAGGATCCTGCCAGGTGTGTATGGAGTTTCACAGTGTATCAGGATCCTGCCAGGTGTGTATGGGGTTTCACAGTGTATCAGGATCCTGCCAGGTGTGTATGGGTTTCACAGTGTATCAGGATCCTGCCAGGTGTGTATGGGGTTTCACAGTGTATCAGGATCCTGCCAGGTGTGTATGGGGTTTCACAGTGTATCAGGATCCTGCCAGGTGTGTATGGGGTTTCACAGTGTATCAGGATCCTGCCAGGTGTGTATGGGTTTCAGTGTATCAGGATCCTGCCAGGTGTGTATGGGGTTTCACAGTGTATCAGGATCCTGCCAGGTGTGTATGGGGTTTCACAGTGTATCAGGATCCTGCCAGGTGTGTATGGGGTTTCACAGTGTATCAGGATCCTGCCAGGTGTGTATGGGTTTCAGTGTTTCAGGATCCTGCCAGGTGTGTATGGGGTTTCACAGTGTATCAGGATCCTGCCAGGTGTGTATGGGGTTTCACAGTGTATCAGGATCCTGCCAGGTGTGTATGGGGTTTCACAGTGTATCAGGATCCTGCCAGGTGTGTTTGGGTTTCAGTGTATCAGGATCCTGCCAGGTGTGTATGGGGTTTCAGTGTATCAGGATCCTGCCAGGTGTGTATGGGGTTTCACAGTGTATCAGGATCCTGCCAGGTGTGTATGGGGTTTCACAGTGTATCAGGATCCTGCCAGGTGTGTATGGGGTTTCACAGTGTATCAGGATCCTGCCAGGTGTGTATGGGGTTTCACAGTGTATCAGGATCCTGCCAGGTGTGTATGGGTTTCACAGTGTATCAGGATCCTGCCAGGTGTGTATGGGGTTTCACAGTGTATCAGGATCCTGCCAGGTGTGTATGGGGTTTCACAGTGTATCAGGATCCTGCCAGGTGTGTATGGGGTTTCACAGTGTATCAGGATCCTGCCAGGTGTGTATGGGGTTTCACAGTGTATCAGGATCCTGCCAGGTGTGTATGGGGTTTCACAGTGTATCAGGATCCTGCCAGGTGTGTATGGAGTTTGAGTGTATCAGGATCCTGCCAGGTGTGTATGGGGTTTCACAGTGTATCAGGATCCTGCCAGGTGTGTATGGGGTTTCACAGTGTATCAGGATCCTGCCAGGTGTGTATGGGGTTTCACAGTGTATCAGGATCCTGCCAGGTGTGTATGGGGTTTCAGTGTATCAGGATCCTGCCAGGTGTGTATGGGGTTTCACAGTGTATCAGGATCCTGCCAGGTGTGTATGGGGCTCACAGTGTATCAGGATCCTGCCAGGTGTGTATGGGGTTTCACAGTGTATCAGGATCCTGCCAGGTGTGTATGGGGTTTCACAGTGTATCAGGATCCTGCCAGGTGTGTATGGGGTTTCACAGTGTATCAGGATCCTGCCAGGTGTGTATGGGGTTTCACAGTGTATCAGGATCCTGCCAGGTGTGTATGGGGTTTCACAGTGTATCAGGATCCTGCCAGGTGTGTATGGGGTTTCAGTGTATCAGGATCCTGCCAGGTGTGTATGGGGTTTCACAGTGTATCAGGATCCTGCCAGGTGTGTATGGGGTTTCACAGTGTATCAGGATCCTGCCAGGTGTGTATGGAGTTTCAGTGTATCAGGATCCTGCCAGGTGTGTATGGGGTTTCACAGTGTATCAGGATCCTGCCAGGTGTGTATGGGGTTTCACAGTGTATCAGGATCCTGCCAGGTGTGTATGGGGTTTCACAGTGTATCAGGATCCTGCCAGGTGTGTATGGGGTTTCACAGTGTATCAGGATCCTGCCAGGTGTGTATGGGGTTTCACAGTGTATCAGGATCCTGCCAGGTGTGTATGGGTTTCACAGTGTATCAGGATCCTGCCAGGTGTGTATGGGGTTTCACAGTGTATCAGGATCCTGCCAGGTGTGTATGGAGTTTCAGAGTGTATCAGGATCCTGCCAGGTGTGTATGGGGTTTCACAGTGTATCAGGATCCTGCCAGGTGTGTATGGGTTTCACAGTGTATCAGGATCCTGCCAGGTGTGTATGGGGTTTCACAGTGTATCAGGATCCTGCCAGGTGTGTATGGGGTTTCACAGTGTATCAGGATCCTGCCAGGTGTGTATGGAGTTTCAGAGTGTATCAGGATCCTGCCAGGTGTGTATGGGGTTTCACAGTGTATCAGGATCCTGCCAGGTGTGAATGGGGTTTCACAGTGTATCAGGATACTGCCAGGTGTGTATGGTGTTTCACAGTGTATCAGGATCCTGCCAGGTGTGTATGGGGTTTCACAGTGTATCAGGATCCTGCCAGGTGTGTATGGGGTTTCACAGTGTATCAGGATCCTGCCAGGTGTGTATGGGGTTTCACAGTGTATCAGGATCCTGCCAGGTGTGTATGGAGTTTGAGTGTATCAGGATCCTGCCAGGTGTGTATGGGGTTTCACAGTGCATCAGGATCCTGCCAGGTGTGTATGGGGTTTCACAGTGTATCAGGATCCTGCCAGGTGTGTATGGGGTTCACAGTGTATCAGGATCCTGCCAGGTGTGTATGGGTTTCACAGTGTATCAGGATCCTGCCAGGTGTGTATGGGGTTTCACAGTGTATCAGGATCCTGCCAGGTGTGTATGGGGTTTCACAGTGTATCAGGATCCTGCCAGGTGTGTATGGGGTTTCACAGTGTATCAGGATCCTGCCAGGTGTGTATGGGGTTTCACAGTGCATCAGGATCCTGCCAGGTGTGTATGGGGTTTCAGTGTATCAGGATCCTGCCAGGTGTGTATGGGGTTTCACAGTGTATCAGGATCCTGCCAGGTGTGTATGGGGTTTCACAGTGTATCAGGATCCTGCCAGGTGTGTATGGGGTTTCACAGTGTATCAGGATCCTGCCAGGTGTGTATGGGGTTTCACAGTGTATCAGGATCCTGCCAGGTGTGTATGG
>JASTWF010001669.1:0-66133 GCA_030390025.1 Squalus acanthias | reverse complement strand
GATTTCAGTAAAAGGGTGATAAGGCCGACACAGTGAGCATCTTCAAGGAGAGCTGGGAAGGAGTGGGACAGAGGGAGATATTGAATATGGAGTAAGGGGATAGGTTACGTTGACACCTGGACCTGTGTGCCTCTATGAGAGTTCAGGCACGGATTCTACAATAAAAGCAAATTAAAACCATGCTACTGATTTAAAATGACATTTCCAGATAATGGCTCCTGCAGCATTTGTTGGAAAAATGCATCCCCAAATTCAAATAATAAATTTCTAAATGAACTTCTCAAAGAAAAACTCATCAGTGTCTGACTTCCCAGTGGAGGGCATCATTTTCCTGGTGTTTAAGGATGATAATAGAAGCAGGACATGGAACAACGGCAGGGAATAGAGGTGCTCAGAGCTCAGATTAAGTGGAAAAAAACGGTTTCTAAGCCAGGTCTCAAATATGGTGTGGCTGAGGCATTGCCAATCAGAGGTGTGGGCGGTATGGTCAACCGAGAAAGCGTTAAATAACGAAATATAGTTGCAAGGTGATTTTTGTTCTAAAGAACATGAGCAAATAAAGAAAGACTTGCATTTCTATAGTGCCTTACACGACCTCAGGATGTCCCAAAGCACTTTACAGCCAATTAAATACTTTTGAAGTGTAGTCACTGTTGCAATATAGAAAACACAGCAGCCAGTTAGTGCACAACAGGGCCTCACAAGCAGCAATGTGATAATGACCAGATAATCTGGGTTTTTTAGTGATGTTGGTTGAGGGATAAATATTGGCCACTGTAGGTCCTTATCCTGGAATATTCCCTTAGCCTATTGAAGAGAACTACTTTTACAACACTATCTACATCTGTGGTTTTCAAATAGGGCCCACAGACCAGTTTGGAAAGCTCGTGAGGTCCTAATGTGAAATCTGGACTTTTGTAAGTGCTTTGTGTGATAGCACTGTCAAGTTGCCAGAGGTTTTTAGGACTAGGGTCCTGCAGGAATTGAACCAATTTTTGCCCACAGGGGAAAGCTTGAAAATGATTGGTCTGTATATACAAGTTTCAGTGATCAGCACGCTCTTGGATCTTACTAGATTCTGCTAGCATTGCTAATAAGACTACAATCGCAGAATGCCTTTGAACAGTTCAACCTTTATCCTGTGTCACACCCATTTCAATCTGGTCAAATTCTAATGACTTCACACAACAATAATTGCTGATTTCTTAGGCTTCGTTCGAGAGAACATAAACTGAATTTTAAAAAAAAATCACCAGATACTGGTTCAATTGTTGGGTTACATTGCAAGACAAATCAATAGCTGCCCGATAGAGTATAAATCGACAGCAATGGCACAGCTTCCCAACAGCAATGTAAACTACACTTGGAGTATTTGCATAGAGGTTGAGTCACTGAGCAAAGGGCTGGTGTATTTGAATTCTTCTATAGATAGTCACTTGTTAGGGAAGTTATGTACTGTTTATCACCCATGTGAAACCGACCTGCTAACTCACAAATGACAAAGTCAGATTATGGATAGTATGCTTTCACCATGCCAAACACGGGAACCTTTTGTTGAAGATGGTTAAGAAAGTTACATTAAAATTATTTGGACTATTTCTTCTTGTGCTAACTTCTTGTACTCTATGCCCTTATTTATAAACCCAAAATGCTGTTGGCCTTTTTTTTTAAAAAGGCTTTCTCTACCTGCACTCACAATTTCAGGGAATTATGTATTTGGGCCACTAAGTGTCTCTATTCATCCACACCCTTCAGTCTTTACACTGAGTGTCCACTCCCATCCCTTGTCTTTCCTCCCGAAATGTATTACCTCACACTTATCCACCTTAAATTGCATTCACATTGCACTAACCTGTCTAGGTCTTCTTGAAGTCTTTTGCAGTTTTCCTCACTGTTTACAAAATCTCCTACATTTGAGTTGTTCAACATGGTGCTTCCAAGTCTAAATCATCCATGAACACTGAGAACAAAACACTTCCAACCCTTCTCCAATCTGAGCATCGTCCAGGCACTCTAATTCTTTGTATCCCATCTGTCAACTAACTTTCCATCCATGCTGCTACATTTCCTCATCGACCATATGCTTGAATTTTTATAACAAGCCTCTTGCGAGATATTTTATCTACATATACTACCTCTACTACATTCCCTTTATCTATCAAATCAATTAGTCACCTCTTAAAAAGAAATTGTTAAACTTATAAAGCACCAGTTGCCTTAAAAAAATTGTGCTCATTGTCCATAATTAACCCAGGCATTTTTAAATGCTCACTGATTTTATCCCAAATTATAGATTCAAAGGGGAAAAGTTCATGTTACCGGCAACGGCAGTTAACAGTCGCTGGGAATGTCTGCAACGCTAAGCGAGTGAAAGTGGTCTGGGGGGCATGGAGATAAGTGGGGCAGCACTCACCTTCCATGCAATGCCGTCCTGGTGGTGTTGCTGGAGGGATCCGGGCCAAAGTTCCTGTCCAGGTCCGGCATTGCAGCTTCCCACAGCCTCTGAGTGAAGCTCTGGAGCTCGCAAGGAATTGTGGGCAATGAAGAGGTCTGAGAATTAAAGGGGCCACGCACACTGAAGCAATACAAAATAAAATGCAGCAAATCAATACATTTTTCAGTCCATTCTGCCTTTTAAGAAATATTCAACCTTTAAAAGAAGTTCAAAATGTGAATATTCAGCTATTAAAGCTGAATTACCATCCTAACCTCAACAAATGGGAAAACTGCCTCAGCACTAACACAAATAGCTCAGCAAGCCAGGGAAGGGGCACCGAGGGTCTCACACGCAGCCTCTGCCCACAGGGGCCAGGAGGGAGTACATCACCAAGGCCATCAGTGCCAGCAGTGTCGCCCCCACCACCTGGCTCCAGTGCCCAAAGAAGCTTCATGACCTCAGACCACTGGTCAAGGTCAGTGAATGCATCTTCAAAAGCCGTCTCCTAACAACTGTACCACTAGCCTCACACACTGCTCAATGCACGATTTCCCCTACCCCCAATCACTCACCTACCAACAATCTGCACATCTCCCATTCCTAGCCTCACCTCACCTCCTAGGAGGAGACGGTGCAGGCCATTCTTGGCCGGGACATGGATGAGCCCTTGGTCAGCGGCGGGGCTGAAGGATAAAAGATGCTGGTATCTTCATATGTTATCCTCCTTTTGACATGCACCTCATGCTTTGCCGCCCTTCCCTCACCACAACTCCACCCTTGTGCCTTCCTCATTTCACACACCAAAGAAATGCAGCCTGCCCAGCCAGTAGGTAACCAAGAAGAGGGAGAGGAGAGAGAAGAAGAAGAAGATGATTGATTTTACACTCCCAGTCCCCAGCTTCTCAAGGTCAACCAGCAAGGCCATTTGCTGTGTCCCCCACTGAAAGTCAGCAGCCTTCCACCAGCCATGCTGCAGCCATTGGGGTAGCACTGCATGACATCAGTAGGATAGGCCAAGGCACACACAAGATACTCACTAAGAGAATGCATAAGGGTGATGAGTTGATTTCTTGATGTCATATTGGATGGATAGACGTATAAAGTTGGATTGGAAAGTTTGCTTTGTGGTGGCTTTTATTTCAGCATCGTGGCCAAGAGGATGTTGTGATGGTCAGTAACAGAGGAAAGGTAAGGTGTGGGACAAACATTGAAAGGGGAATTGGGGTTGTGGTCACTGGTACCACAGACGGATGCTTCCATCCCGGATATCCCGGCCAGAAAGGGGCTGTCTGGGTTGCATCCTTCCTTCTGTCCTTCCTTCTGCTTCCTCCTCTTCGGCTTCTTACTCTTGTGTTTCCTCTTCCCTCTGCGAGCGGATGCTTTAAATCTGAAATTACAGCATAAAATGCTGGAAATACTCAGCTAGTCAGGCAATATCTTGACCTGAGACGTGAACTCTGTTTTTCTCTCTCCACGGATGTTGCCTGACCTGCTGAGTATTTGCAGCATTTTCTGTCTTCTTAGAGGCATTCGTTTACCATCCAAGTGTCCAGAAGCACTCCCTACACACCTAAAAAAGACATTTAACATCTATTGTAGCAAGCCACTACTTCAATAAAATTTAAAAAAAAGTCCAGAAGCTTAATTGCAAACTTACCTGAAGGATGTGTGTGTCCCTTTCAGAGGTGCAGACATCGCCACTGTCAACCTGCTTGCCCGCCAGGGTCGAAGTTTGACGTGGTGAATGACATCACCACACCGCTATTTTTTCTTTCAGGGCGCTGCCAGTTACCGGCAGCGCAAAGAGGGACACAAATATGGCGGCCACCGCAAGACCCGCCACCAGCTGACAAAAGAGCGGCAGCCGCCATTTTATCGCTATTTCATGGCGCTAAGGAGTGGCGCTCAGCAGATGAATTTCTAGCCCGAAGAGTTTGCCCATATTGCATTAACTAGTCTATAATTACCCAGTTTATTCTTGCTCTCTCTTCTTGAACAAAGATGACACATAGGCTACACTCCAGTCACACAGCTTAAGGCTTTGTTACAGGATGCAATGTAGATATGTACAAAGTTTTGTTACAAGATGCACTGCATATATGAAGTTTAAATAAAGGATCTAATGTGTACATAAAGTTTCATTATGGGATGCATGGTATATACAAAGCTTGGTTACAGGATGTATTATTTATCTTAAGCTTCACTACACCATATACAAAGCTTCAGTACAGAATGCATTGTATGTATAAGGCTTCACCATAGAATGCAATGTATATGTAAAGCCTCAGAAATATTTCCTTTCACAGCCTTTCAACTTTGCTCAGTGGCTTTCAAATAAACCTAAACACAAAATGAGAACCGCTAAACTTCAGCTGCTATTTTTAGAACCCGATAAGACCTTGGTAACATAAAAACAAGCAGCCCAAGTCGTCTAAAAATAATAATCTACTTTCCCCTCTGCACCACAGATGTTCTGTACATTGTGGAGCTAGTTGCCCTGCTGCTTCTCTTCAACACGTTTTCAAAAGTTAAGTTGTTCAAATGTCTCTAACTGGTAACCATGGCGATGAAATATATCACAAGGGACGAGCACACTTCTGAACAGTGGTATGTTCATTTTCGGCAGCTACTCTTCCCTCTCACATAAAAACCCTGCTTTCTCTCAACTCAGGTCTGCTGTCCCCTCCTCCCATTTGTTGGTGCAGTTAGGAAGTTAGTGCCTTCCCAAACACTCTGGAGATTTCAAGCCACACCCACCCACATGTAGCTCAGTAAGATCAGATTCATCCTGGAATGTGTGTGGATGCATCAGTGAAGCTGAACAGTAAACAGTGGCAGTCCCACCAGTAACCTCCCCACCCCCGCCTTACTGTGAGAACATCCACTCTCGCCGAAACCCAGCAGAAGTTATCCAAGGCTGGGTGGGGGTGGAGTAGATAATTCACAATTGGTTGCAAAACAGACAAATCCAATAGCCATCAAAGAGCACAAGCAGACACAGTCCAGGTCAACCCTGTGGTTTAGCTCACTCCAACATGTCCACTTCACCTGATGAAAGAGGACGCACAGGGCAACATGGAGGATTCATGGAAACGTTGGTTCCAAAATCAGTTTGAAGAAAAAAGACTGACCTCCTGCGGTATACCAAATGTTAAGGATTTACTTCAGAAAGGATTTATATTCAGGATTTTATTTCAGATTATTTCAGGATTTCCAGCATCCGCAGGATTTTGCTTTTATATTAAGGATTTACTATTCGGAGTACTTTTGTCTTTTTTAAAAACACAGTTTTGTGCTAATTTTAGTTTTTCTGTGAAAGCAGATTGGTCACGTTTTCAATGCCACTGCCTCTGAAGTAGCCAAATGGTTTTCATTCTTTCCCGAGCAAGCAACCCACTGTAAATACTGACAGTCCTGTGCCGTACTGGGGGAGTGCTGCACTGTCGAAGGTGCCGTCTTTCAAATGAGACCCCGTCTGCTCTCTCGGTTGGACGTAAAAGATCCATGACACTATTTCGAAGAGCAAGGGAGATCTCCCCGGTGTCCTGGCCAATATTTATCCCTCAACCAACATCAAAAAAACCATATTATCTGGTCATTATCACATTGCTGTTTGTGGGACATTGCTGTGTGCAAATTGGCTGCCAGGTTTCCTACATTGCAATAGTGACTACACTTCAAAAAGTACTTCATTGGCTCTCGGCTCTAAAACACTTTGGGACATTCGAAGGTTGTGAAAGGTGCTGTATAAATGCAAGTCTTTCTTTCTTTCTTGCACATCTGCGAGGACGCCTCCTCCCATTCTAACTTCCGAAAAAGCCTATTAGTAAGTGAAGAAATACAGAACGTATGGAAAGCCAATGACCACCTTGTTTTCAGGGGCCACTGTTTAAAATCCTAGGTGGCCATTTTGATTGTCTGTGGTAATGGGGTGGGCAGTCAGCATTTGCAATTGCACCTCCCACCCGATTACAGCAGCAAGAGGCCCAAACCATCCTGGTGACCGGTCCTCGTCAGCTTATGGCAGGGCCCAAACGGCAAACACAAATCATTTTTTTTTTTTTTAAAAGGGATGCATGAGAAAACAATATTCAGCTCATCCAGTGTGCCCCATCAGTTAGTTGCTTAATTCAGGATCTGCTATTCGGTCAATCCACAGAGGCTTCAATTTTTCTTTATTATGGAGCAGATCTTTCTTTTCATCTCCTGTGTCAATGAAGTACAGGCTGTCACCTGTCTTTTCAGACACAAGACCACTGACCGTCCGCTCCTGCAGCCACAGACGCTCCAGAAACTCCTCCACTTCAGTCACATCGCTGTGTTTGGTCCAGTTTCTATTTATCTACTGTGTTTTTTTTCCCTCCCTCTGTCCTACCATTATGGTACAAAAGGGAGGCGGGATGTTGGGCCATTTACCTCCTGGTCATTGCTGTCTCCTGCAACTCATTTTAATCGCCTTCAGGGGTCAGAGAGGAATTTCCTAGAATCCGTTTCTTCCCTGAACTGGCCTAGGATTCTGAGGTTTTTTTGCCTTTCCCAGGAGATTACATGGTTGCTGGTGGGTGGGAACACTCAGGGTTATGATGCTGAATCACAACATAACTGTATAGGACAGTCTCGAGCCAGCTGGTCTTTTCCTGTCAGTCATTTTCGTATGTTCATATATTTCCACCCACCTTGCCCCTACACTATGGAACGCTCTTCCTAAGCCCCTCCCCCTTGCTACATCTCACCCACCTCCAAAAGCCTCCTTAAAGCCTACCTCTTTCACCAGACTTTCAGCTATCTCCTTTTATCCTCCTGCTCCAATTCGACTCTCACTGTGAAGTATTTTAAAAATGAGAAGTCGCACAACACCAGGTTATAGTCCAACAGTTTTATTTGAAATCACGAGCTTTCGGAGCGCTGCTCCTTCGTCAGGTGAAGTGAGGGAATACAAATCAGCAAAGCATATATAGACAGAGAACAATGTGTAGCGTACAATGTCAGATGACTACAGTAAATCTTTCTGACTGCTCTCCATCACACCTCAGCAGAGATACAATCAGGCCAGTCATCTCTGCCGAGGTGTGATGGAGAGCAGTCAGAAAGATTTACTGTAGTCGTCTGACATTGTACGCTACACATTGTTCTCTGTCTATATATGCTTTGCTGATTTGTATTCCTTCACTTCACCTGACGAAGGAGCAGCGCTCCGAAAGCTCGTGATTTCAAATAAAACTGTTGGACTATAACCTGGTGTTGTGCGACTTCTCATTTTTGTCCACCCAAGTCCAACACCGGCATCTCCGCATCACAAGTATTTTAAAAGCAGTATATAAATACAAATGTGTTGTACTAATCTATTCAGTTCCTTTTTAATAATCTCTGTGCTAGATGGCAGTCTGTTCCACATGCAAGTGTGATGATACTCCTTAAATTACAATTAGCTAATTGTTCTCTTAGCTTATAATCAGGCTCCCTAGTTCTCTATTCCTCATGTTCAGAAAGTACCTCTCCACTGTCACCCGATCATCTCCATTCATCCTTGAAAGGTACTTTGTTAACTTGATGAATGAATGGTCCATCAATTTGCCATGTTTGGAAACAACAGACACATAACAGTACAATTATATCATGGCATTAACTATCGTGTTTGCACTAAAGAAAAATTGTGTTTGTCAAGAACACCACAACCCAGTGGTTCATCCTGCACTAAGATTTCCATCTGCTGGGAAAGCATTTTTAAGCAAGCTATCAGAAAGCATGACAATACCCATTTAATACACTTGGATCTTCTCCTAACTCGGAAGTGAGAGTGCTACCACTGACCAAAGGTTGACAAAAGCATTGCTCTTTTGTTCAACTTGGTTTGGTTGCATTTCATTCTGTTTTTCTTCACGTCTTTGAGAATCAAGCAACTACCAAGATCAACTTTGGGAGACATCTATCCCCATTACAATCACCTCCAGGTGTACATTGTTACACCACCTCAGACTCACCTTCTTCCTGTCCTAGCTAATTTAATGGTAAGTCCTTCCTTCATTCTTCATGTTATTTCTCAGCATGGTTATATCTTATGCTGCTCCATGTTAATTGTAGCTGGAACATTGCTGGTCATGAAAACTGCTTTGTGCAGCTATTTAACAGTACTGGGAGCAGTTCCATCTGAGTCAGAGGGTTGCAGGTTCAAGCCCCGTTCCAGAGACTTGACCACATCATTCAGGCTGATACTCCAATGCAGTACTGAGGGAGTGCTGCACTGTTGGGAGACACCAACTTTCAGATGAGATATTAAACCGAGGCCCTGTCTGGCCTCTCAAGTGGATGTAAAAGATCCATGGCACTATTCGAAGAACAGCAGGGGAGTTCTCTCTGGTGTCCTGACCAATATTCATCCCTCAACCAACACCACCAAAACAGACCCCCTGGTCATCATCTCACTGCTGTCCGTGAGACCTGACTGCGTAAATTGGCTGCCGTGTCTCCCTATGCTACAACAGTGACTCAACTTCAAAAGCACTTCATTGGCTGCAAAGCACCCTGGGACGTCCTGAGGTTGCTATATAAATGCAAGATCTTTCTTTTCACTGTGACAAACCTAAAATGCTACTTTAACTTCAGAAACAGGGAAGTTTAAATGAGGATAATATATAAAATGAACAAGCTGACTTTAGACCTTCCATAGAATGTTTGCTGGTCAAACAGGGTGTTGTATTGTTACATACGGACTAATATATGCAGACCTTCATAAATCGATTACCCTAATTGCTCTATCCCAAGGTGTAAAAGAGTCCCATCTGGAGCAGAGGTCTGACTTGTGACAATCTAAACCTAAAGGCCTGAAAAGCTGCAGGGGGAGAGTGTAACTTTATCACAGCACACACACTGTCCATATGTCCTAGTCTCTGAGGGCATATGCAGCACAAAGCCAAGACAGCTCTTGGTGAGCAAGGCTTTGTCAACTGTTTTTTTCCGTTTTGTATAAACCATTGCAAATGAAAGTCACACAATTAATTCCTCAAAGCTATGTTTTTGTTTTCGCAAACTTCTAGAAGCTAAAAAAACTCACCAGAGATTTGATTTTTTTTTAAGTTTCTGGTAATCTAGGTTCAATTTTAATTGTAGTTAAGCATTTATGGCTGCCTGGACTGGAAGCTTAAAATAGTGGAAAAACAGCACAAGCTATAGTCAAGTACATTGATTCGGTAAACTGGGGCATAGTAGCTGCTTGAACTGCTTAGGGTATGGGTAGATATTTAAACCACTAAATTAACTTGTATTACAATACACAGTACTTTCCATTACTGGAGAACCCTGCAAAAACTTGGGCGTTCTATTTGATCAGTTCCTGGACATGTATCCCGTACCAAGGATGCACAAAATGATGGGAGTCATCGCCGTCTATGTTCTACAGCCACTGAAGTTTTGGCCAGCTTGCTTTTAATACAGTCTGTGAGCTCAGCTCATTGTGCAACCACTGTTCAAACCAAATCTCCGGGCCTCGGGCAACTTGACCTGGCTTCGGCTTTCACTGGTTTCCAGTGCGCTGGAAGTGGTGAACTTTGGCAATTTACATGGAAATCTACAATGTGCCTGCCGAATCCAAACCGTGCGCAATCCTATTTAACACAAGCTAGCTTTGAAACCCAGCATTCCAAAACCGCAATCAGTGCCATTTAAATCCCCCCATAGTCTGGGTCAGCTGATGTAACTGTTACACTAGCGGAAGGAGGCGATGGAACCAGATGAAATGAACCTTGTCCGCTTTTTTGTACTTCTGTGACTCGTAAATGCAACCTCGGTTCAGCAATAGCCCAAAGCCATACGTCGGATCCAATGCTCTCTCGAGACTGCCCAAATTACTGTCATCAGTCAAAAGCATCTTTTAAATGGGGGGAAAGTTACAACACCATCCAATTCCCAAATACATGCTTTATCATTAAAATACCGCTCCAATGCTTCAACGGTACCAGAAAAAGTCCGTTTCACTTGCAGATATTTAGCCAAACTTAAAATAATCAATCCGCTGGGGAAAATAAAAATCGTTTCTAAGTTTTTCTTTTACATGTTTTGTTTCTGTGCCGTATAAAGGATAGTTTGTAAATATTCCGTATATTCTTACCGCTTTCGAGCCAGAGGAGGATGCGATGAATACTTTAATCACCATGGTTCAACCTGAATGGTCTACGTGTGGCGAGGGAATGTCAGAAATGCAGCGGCCGGCAGCAGGAGAGCAAGAGCGAGAAAGCAGGAGGCTGAACTCTGCCGCTCAGTGCGGAAGCAGCAAGCGTGCAGCAACATTTCTCAAACATTAAATGCTCAAATCCCGAGCAGCAACGCGAGATCATAGAATCAGTCTGAAAATTAGAGAATCATAGAATCATAGTCTGAGAATTACAGAATCTTAGAATCATAGTCTGAGAATTACAGATTCATAGTCTGAGAATAACAGAACCTTAGAATCACAGTCAGATAATTACAGAATCTTAGAATCATAGTCTGAGAATTATAGAATCTTAGAATCATAGTCTGAGAATAACAGAATCTGAGAATCATAGTCTGAGAATTACAGAATCTTAGAATCATAGTCTGAGAATTACAGAATCTTAGAATCATAGTCTGAGAATTACAGATTCATAGTCTGAGAATAACAGAATCTTAGAATCATAGTCTGAGAATTACAGAATCTTAGAATCATAGTCTGAGAATTACAGAATCTTAGAATCATAGTCAGAGAATCACAGAACCTTAGAATCATAGTCTGAGAATTACAGAATCTTAGAATCATAGTCTGAGAATTACAGAATCTTAGAATCATAGTCCGAGAATTATACAAACATGGAATCATAGTCTGAGAATTATAGAATCATAGAATCATAGTCTGAGAATTATAGAATCATACAATCATAGTCTGAGAATTACAGAATTATAGAATCATAGTCTGAGAATTACAGAATTATAGAATCATAGTCTGAGAATAATAGAATCATAGAATCATAGTCTGAGAATCATAGAATCATAGAATCATAGTCTGAGAATTATAGAATCATAGAATCATAGTCTGAGAATTACAGAACCTTAGAATCATAGTCTGAGAATTATAGAATCATAGAATCATAGTCTGAGAATTACAGAATTATAGAATCATAGTCTGAGAATTACAGAATCTTAGAATCATGGTCTGAGAATTATAGATACATAGAATCATAGTCTGAGAATTATAGAATCTTAGAATCATAGTCTGAGAATTACAGAATCTTAGAATCATAGTCTGAGAATTATTGAATCTTAGAATCATAGTCTGAGAATTACAGATTCATAGTCTGAGAATAACAGATTCATAGTCTGAGAATAACAGAACCTTAGAATCATAGTCTGAGAATTACAGAATCTTAGAATCATAGTCTGAGAATTACAGAATCTTAGAATCATAGTCTGAGAATTATAGAATCATAGTCTGAGAATTACAGATTCATAGTCTGAGAATAACAGAACCTTAGAATCATAGTCTGAGAATTACAGAATCTTAGAATCATAGTCTGAGAATTACAGAATCTTAGAATCATAGTCTGAGAATTACAGAATCTTAGAATCATAGTCTGAGAATTACAGAATCTTAGAATCATAGTCTGAGAATTACAGAATCTTAGAATCATAGTCTGAGAATTACAGAATCTTAGAATCATAGTCTGAGAATAACAGAACCTTAGAATCATAGTCTGAGAATTACAGAATCTTAGAATCATAGTCTGAGAATTACAGAATCTTAGAATCATAGTCTGAGAATTATAGAATCATAGTCTGAGAATTACAGATTCATAGTCTGAGAATAACAGAACCTTAGAATCATAGTCTGAGAATTACAGAATCTTAGAATCACGGTCTGAGAATTATAGAATCATAGTCTGAGAATTATAGAATCATACAATCATAGTCTGAGAATTACAGAATTATAGAATCATAGTCTGAGAATTACAGAATTATAGAATCATAGTCTGAGAATAATAGAATCATAGAATCATAGTCTGAGAATCATAGAATCATAGAATCATAGTCTGAGAATTACAGAATCTTAGAATCATAGTCTGAGAATTACAGAACCTTAGAATCATAGTCTGAGAATTATAGAATCATAGAATCATAGTCTGAGAATTACAGAATCTTAGAATCATAGTCTGAGAATTACAGAATCTTAGAATCATAGTCTGAGAATTATAGAATCATAGAATCATAGTCTGAGAATTACAGAATTATAGAATCATAGTCTGAGAATTACAGAATCTTAGAATCATGGTCTGAGAATTATAGATACATAGAATCATAGTCTGAGAATTATAGAATCTTAGAATCATAGTCTGAGAATTACAGAATCTTAGAATCATAGTCTGAGAATTATTGAATCTTAGAATCATAGTCTGAGAATTACAGATTCATAGTCTGAGAATAACAGATTCATAGTCTGAGAATAACAGAACCTTAGAATCATAGTCTGAGAATTACAGAATCTTAGAATCATAGTCTGAGAATTACAGAATCTTAGAATCATAGTCTGAGAATTATAGAATCATAGTCTGAGAATTACAGATTCATAGTCTGAGAATAACAGAACCTTAGAATCATAGTCTGAGAATTACAGAATCTTAGAATCATAGTCTGAGAATTACAGAATCTTAGAATCATAGTCTGAGAATTACAGAATCTTAGAATCATAGTCTGAGAATTACAGAATCTTAGAATCATAGTCTGAGAATTACAGATTCATAGTCTGAGAATAACAGAACCTTAGAATCATAGTCTGAGAATTACAGAATCTTAGAATCATAGTCTGAGAATTACAGAATCTTAGAATCATAGTCTGAGAATTATAGAATCATAGTCTGAGAATTACAGATTCACAGTCTGAGAATAACAGAACCTTAGAATCATAGTCTGAGAATTACAGAATCTTAGAATCACGGTCTGAGAATTATAGAATCATAGTCTGAGAATTATAGAATCATACAATCATAGTCTGAGAATTACAGAATTATAGAATCATAGTCTGAGAATTACAGAATTATAGAATCATAGTCTGAGAATAATAGAATCATAGAATCATAGTCTGAGAATCATAGAATCATAGAATCATAGTCTGAGAATTACAGAACCTTAGAATCATAGTCTGAGAATTACAGAATCTTAGAATCACGGTCTGAGAATTATAGAATCATAGTCTGAGAATTATAGAATCATACAATCATAGTCTGAGAATTACAGAATTATAGAATCATAGTCTGAGAATTACAGAATTATAGAATCATAGTCTGAGAATAATAGAATCATAGAATCATAGTCTGAGAATCATAGAATCATAGAATCATAGTCTGAGAATTACAGAATCTTAGAATCATAGTCTAAGAATTACAGAACCTTAGAATCATAGTCTGAGAATTATAGAATCATAGAATCATAGTCTGAGAATTACAGAATCTTAGAATCATAGTCTGAGAATTACAGAATCTTAGAATCATGGTCTGAGAATAATAGATACATAGAATCATAGTCTGAGAATTATAGAATCTTAGAATCATAGTCTGAGAATTACAGAAACTTAGAATCATAGTCTGAGAATTATAGAATCTTAGAATCATAGTCTGAGAATTACAGATTCATAGTCTGAGAATAACAGATTCATAGTCTGAGAATAACAGAACCTTAGAATCATAGTCTGAGAATTACAGAATCTTAGAATCATAGTCTGAGAATTACAGAATCTTAGAATCATAGTCTGAGAATTATAGAATCATAGTCTGAGAATTACAGATTCATAGTCTGAGAATAACAGAACCTTAGAATCATAGTCTGAGAATTACAGAATCTTAGAATCATAGTCTGAGAATTACAGAATCTTAGAATCATAGTCTGAGAATTACAGAATCTTAGAATCATAGTCTGAGAATTACAGAATCTTAGAATCATAGTCTGAGAATTACAGAATCTTAGAATCATAGTCTGAGAATTACAGATTCATAGTCTGAGAATAACAGAACCTTAGAATCATAGTCTGAGAATTACAGAATCTTAGAATCATAGTCTGAGAATTACAGAATCTTAGAATCATAGTCTGAGAATTACAGAATCTTAGAATCATAGTCTGAGAATTACAGAATCTTAGAATCATAGTCTGAGAATTACAGAATCTTAGAATCATAGTCTGAGAATTACAGATTCATAGTCTGAGAATAACAGAACCTTAGAATCATAGTCTGAGAATTACAGAATCTTAGAATCATAGTCTGAGAATTACAGAATCTTAGAATCATAGTCTGAGAATTACAGAATCTTAGAATCATAGTCTGAGAATTACAGAATCTTAGAATCATAGTCTGAGAATTACAGAATCTTAGAATCATAGTCTGAGAATTACAGATTCATAGTCTGAGAATAACAGAACCTTAGAATCATAGTCTGAGAATTACAGAATCTTAGAATCATAGTCTGAGAATTACAGAATCTTAGAATCATAGTCTGAGAATTATAGAATCATAGTCTGAGAATTACAGATTCATAGTCTGAGAATAACAGAACCTTAGAATCATAGTCTGAGAATTACAGAATCTTAGAATCACGGTCTGAGAATTATAGAATCATAGTCTGAGAATAACAGAACCTTAGAATCATAGTCTGAGAATTACAGAATCTTAGAATCATAGTCTGAGAATTATAGAATCATAGTCTGAGAATTACAGATTCATAGTCTGAGAATAACAGAACCTTAGAATCATAGTCTGAGAATTACAGAATCTTAGAATCACGGTCTGAGAATTATAGAATCATAGTCTGAGAATAACAGAACCTTAGAATCATAGTCTGAGAATTACAGAATCTTAGAATCATAGTCTGAGAATTATAGAATCATAGAATCATAGTCTGAGAATTATAGAATCATACAATCATAGTCTGAGAATTACAGAATTATAGAATCATAGTCTGAGAATTACAGAATTATAGAATCATAGTCTGAGAATAATAGAATCATAGAATCATAGTCTGAGAATCATAGAATCATAGAATCATAGTCTGAGAATTATAGAATCATAGATTCATAGTCTGAGAATTACAGAACCTTAGAATCATAGTCTAAGAATTATAGAATCTTAGAATCATAGTCTGAGAATTACAGAACCTTAGAATCATAGTCTGAGAATTATACAATCATGGAATCATAGTCTGAGAATTAGAGAATCATAGTCTGAGAATTACAGAATTATAGAATCATAGTCTGAGAATTATAGAATCTTAGAATCATAGTCTGAAAATCATAGAATCATAGTCTGAGAATTACAGAATTATAAAATCATAGTCTGAGAATTACAGAATTAAAGAATCATAGTCTGAGAATTATAGAATCATAGTGTGAGAATTACAGAATTATAGGGGGAGAAATTCAGTATCGCCCCATTTGGGGCTCAATTATCAGCTGGGCGCAAAGATTAGCACCTGGCGCTAATTACCACCTCCGACTGCAAACTTGGCTTTTATCGCCCCTGGAGGTGATTGGGGCACTAAATCAGGCACTTCACACCTGTCTTAAGGCGCAAAGGCCAAGGAGCAAGGCGCTACCTCAGAGCGCTGGCGAAGCTCATGTGAAGTCAGTCAGCAATGGAACAGAGACACAATGGCGCCGGCCAGTTCTTAAAGGGGAGGGTTAATCTTGCTCCTCCCTCCACATCCTGCGCATTGCAGCCTTGAATCTCGGCCTGGAGAGACCTGTACATCAAATCTGCTGGAAAGAACAATGGAGAGAAACAGGGAAAGAGCTCAGAGTGCAGCCCCCACAGTCTCTTCTAAATAGATGCAAGGAAGGGCAAATCAAAATGAACCTGCAAAGTGCTGCTCATTACCCAAAACTCCTTTACACAGCGTTGAATCTCTCCAGAAGTCTCTCTCTCTCTCAGAATGCGTGGTGCAAAAATGTCACCAACAAAAAAAGGCAGGAAGCGTTCGACTTTAAATAGCGCTCCCCCAGTCCCTTCCTGACTGCAAAACGCTCCCCTCAACCTGTCGTTGCTAGCGGCAGACGGTAAGGCACGGGGCGCCACTCAATATCCGCTCCGGGTGGCTACCGGGGCGTTGCGCACTTGACTGACGTCACGATCTGCCGGCGCTTGAGATCGTGATGGTAGTGTTTAGCGCCACCGCAAAATGTCTAGTTAATTTCACGAGCGGTGCAAACATCGCCGCGCCCCATTAGCACCCGATTAAGGCACTAACGGGAGACGCAACCAACTGAATTTTTCCGCCATAGAATCATAATCTGAGAATCATAGAATCATAATCATAGAATCATAGAATCATAGTCTGAGAATTATAGAATCATAGAATCATAGTCTGAGATATATAGAATCAGCGAATCATAATCTAAGAATCATAGAATCATAGTCTGAGAATTATAGAATCATAGAATCAGAGTCAGAGAATTATAGAATCTGAGAATCATAGTCTGAGATTTATAGAATCATAGAATCATAGTCTGAGAATTATAGATTCTTAGAATCATAGTCTGAGAATTATAGAATCAAAGTCTGAGAACCATAGAATCTTAGAATCATAGTCTGAGAATCATTGAATTATAGAATCATAGTCTGAGAATCATAGAATTATAGAATCATAGTCTGAGAATCATAGAATCGTAGGATCATAGTCTGAGATTTATAGAATCTTAGAATCATAGTCTGAGGTTTATAGAATCTTAGAATCATAGTCTGAGAATCATAGAATCATAGTCTGAGAATTATAGAATTATAGAATCATAGTCTGAGAATCATAGAATCATAGAATCATAGTCTGAGAATTATAGAATCATAGAATCATAGTCTGAGAATTATAGAATCTTAGAATCATAGTCTGAGAATCATAGAATCATAGAATCATAGTCTGAGAATTATAGAATCATAGAATCATAGTATGAGAATTACAGGATCATAGAATCATAGTCTGAGAATTATAGAATCTTAGAATCATAGTCTGAGAATCATAGAATCATAGTCTGAGAATCATAGAATCATAGTCTGAGCATTTTAGAATCTTAGATTCATATTCTGAGAATTACAGAATCTTAGAATCATAGTCTGAAATTTATAGAATCTTAGATTCATAGTCTGAGAATCATAGAATCATAGTCTGAGAATCATAGAATTATAGAATCATAGTCTGAGAATTATAGAATCATAGAATCATAGTCTGAGAATCATAGAATCATAGAATCATAGTCTGAGAATCATAGAATTATAGAATCATAGTCTGAGAATCATAGAATCATAGAATCATAGTCTGAGAATTATAGAATCATAGAATCATAGTCTGAGAATCATAGAATCATAGTCTGAGAATCATAGAATCATAGAATCATAGTCTGAGAATTCTAGAATCATAGAATCATAGTATGAGAATTATAGAATCATAGAATCATAATCTGAGAATTACAGGATCATAGAATCATAGTCTGAGCATTTTAGAATCTTAGATTCATATTCTGAGAATTACAGAATCTTAGAATCATAGTCTGAGATTTATAGAATCTTAGAATCATAGTCTGAGAATCATAGAATCATAGAATCATAGTCTGAGAATTATAGAATCTTAGAATCATAGTCTGAGATTTATAGAATCTTAGAATCATAGTCTGAGAATCATAGAATCATAGAATCATAGTCTGAGAATTATAGAATCATAGAATCATAGTCTGAGAATCATAGAATCATAGAATCATAGTCTGAGATTAATAGAATCTTAGAATCATAGTCTGAAAATCATAGAATCATAGTCTGAGAATCATAGAATTATAGAATCATAGTCTGAGAATCATAGAATCATAGAATCATAGTATGAGAATTATAGAATCATAGAATCATAGTCTGAGAATAATAGATTCATAGAATCATAGTCTGAGAATTATAGAATCATAGAATCATAGGGGTAAAAATTCAGTTGGTTGCGCCTCCCGTTAGCGCCTTAAGAGGGCGCTAATGGGGCGCAAAGCCACTAACGCCCGGGCGCAGCGATGTTTGCGCCGCTCGGGAACTTAACTAGAGATTGTGCGGCGGCGCTAAACTTTACCACTGCGACCACCTGCGCGCGCAGATTGTGACGTCATTCCATGGTGCAACGCCCTTGTGGCACCCCGGAGCGGAAATTGAGTGGCGCCCCCTGCCTTACCGCCTGGTGCATCCAACGACCAGAAGACTGGAACGCTATCAATCGCTGTGGGGCTGGGGGGGGGCGCTATTTAAAGGGGGCCTCTTCCTGTCTTTTATTGTTGGTGGCATTTTTGAACTACGCATTCTGAGAGAGAGAGGGAGAGACTTCTGGAGAGATTCAACGTTGTGTGAATTAGTTTTGGGTACTGAGCAGCACTTTGCAGGTTCATTTTGATTTGCCATTCCTTGTATCGATTTAGCAGAGACTGTGGGAGCTGCACTCTGAGCTCTTTGCCTGGTACTCTCCATTGTTCTTTCCAGCACATTTGATGAGCAAGTCTCTCCAGGCCGAGATTCAAGGCAGCAATGAACAGGATGTGGATGGAAAGCAAGATTAACCATCGCCTTTAAGAACTGGCCCGTGCCATTGTGTGTGTGTTCCATTGCTGACTGACATTACATGAGCTTCGCCAGCGCTCTGAGTTAGCGCCTCACTCCTTGGCCTTTGCGCCTTAAGACAGGTGTGCAGCGCCTGATTTAGCGCTCCACTCACCTCCCGGGGCGGTAAAAGTGAAGTTTCCAGTCAGTGCCGATAATTAGCGCCAGGTGCTAATATTTGCGTCCAGACGAGATTTGCGCCCCAAATGGGGCGCAACCTAATTTTTCCCCCATAGTCTGAGAATCATAGAATCATAGTCTGAGAATCATAGAATCATAGTCTGAGAATCATAGAATCATAGAATCATAGTCTGAGATTTATAGAATCAGAGAATCATAATCTAAGAATCATAGAATCATAGTCTGAGAATTATAGAACCATAGAATCATAGTCTGAGAATTATAGAATCTGAGAATCATAGTCTGAGATTTATAGAATCATAGAATCATAGTCTGAGAATTATAGATTCTTAGAATCATAGTCTGAGAATTATAGAATCAAAGTCTGAGAACCATAGAATTATAGAATCATAGTCTGAGAATCATAGAATCATAGAATCATAGTCTGAGAATTATAGAATCTTAGAATCATAGTCTGAGAATCATTGAATTATAGAATCATAGTCTGAGAATCATAGAATTATAGAATCATAGTCTGAGAATCATAGAATCGAAGGATCATAGTCTGAGATTTATAGAATCTTAGGGGTAGAAATTAGGTCGCGCCCCATTTGGGGCGCAAATATCGTCCGGACGCAAAAGACAGGAAGAGGCCCCCTTTAAATAGCGCACCCCCCAGCCCCACAGCGATTGATAGCGTTCCAGTCTTCTGGTCGTTGGAAGCGCCAGGCGGTAAGGCAGGGGGCGCCACTCAATTTCCGCTACGGGGCGCCACAAGGGCGTTGCACCATGGAATGACGTCACAATCTGCGCGCGCAGGTGGTCGCAGCGGTAAGTTTTAGCGCCGCCGCACAATCTCAAGTTAAGTTCTCGAGCGGCGCAAACAGCGCTGCGCCCGGGCGTTAGCGGCTTAACGCCCCATTAGCGCCCTCTTAAGGCGCTAACGGGAGGCGCAACCAAGTGAATTTTTACCCCATAGTCTGAGAATCATAGAATCATAGAATCATAGTCTGAGAATTATAGAATCATAGAATCATAGTATGAGAATTATAGAATCATAGAATCATAATCTGAGAATTACAGGATCATAGAATCATAGTCTGAGCATTTTAGAATCTTAGATTCATATTCTGAGAATTACAGAATTTTAGAATCATAGTCTGAAATTTATAGAATCTTAGATTCATAGTCTGAGAATCAGAGAATCATAGTCTGAGAATCATAGATTTATAGAATCATAGTCTGAGAATCATAGAATCATTGAATCATAGTCTGAGAATCATAGAATTATAGAATCATAGTTTGAGAATCATAGAATCATAGAATCATAGTGTGAGAATTATAGAATCATAGAATCATAGTCTGAGAATCATAGAATCATAGAATCATATTCTGAGAATTATAGAATCATAGAATCATAGTCTGAGAATCATAGAATCATAGAATCATAGTCTGAGAATCATAGAATTATAGAATCATAGTCTGAGAATCATTGAATTATAGAATCATAGTCTGAGAATCATAGAATCGTAGAATCATAGTCTGAGATTTATAGAATCTTAGAATCATAGTCTGAGATTTATAGAATCTTAGAATTATAGTCTGAGAATCATAGAATCATAGTCTGAGAATTATAGAATCATAGAATCATAGTCTAAGAATCATAGAATCATAGAATCATAGTCTGAGATTTATAGAATCTTAGAATCATAGTCTGAGAATCACAGAATCATAGTCTGAGAATCATAGAATCATAGAATCATAGTCTGAGAATTATAGAATCTTAGAATCATAGTCTGAGAATCATAGAATCATAGAATTATAGTCTGAGAATTATAGAATCATAGAATCATAGTATGAGAATTATAGAATCATAGAATCATAATCTGAGAATTACAGGATCAGAGAATCATAGACTGAGCATTTTAGAATCTTAGATTCATATTCTCAGAATTACAGAACCTTAGAATCATAGTCTGAAATTTATAGAATCTTAGATTCATAGTCTGACAATTATAGAATCATAGGGGTAGAAATTAGGTCGCGCCCCATTTGGGGCGCAAATATCGTCCGCGCGCAAATATTAGCGCCTGGCGCTAATTATCGGCACTGACAGGAAACTTCACTTTTACCGCCCCGGGAGGTGAGTGGAGCGCTAAATTAGGCGCTGCACAACTCTCTTAAGGCGCAAAGGCCTAGGAATGAGGCGCTAACTCAGCGCACGAGCGCAGCGCAGCTGCTGCCAGTTAGCGAGGGAACACAGACACACTGGCGCCGGACACTTCTTAAAGCGGGGGGGGCCACTTGCTCCCCAGCCACACCCTGCTCATTGCAGCCTTGAATCTCAGCCTGGAGAGACCTGTAATCCATTTTGCTGCCAAGCATGGAGAGGGTGAGAGAACGCACTCATCGCTTCACCGAGCGGGCCTTGGATGCTCTGGTTGATGCAGTGGAGCGCAGACGATGCATGCTGTTCCCGGAGAGTGGCAGGAGGCCTTTGCCACGCGAGTTCAGAAGAGTGTGGAGGGAGGTGGCTCAGAGCGTCTCCTCCAGGAGCATGGTGCCCAGGACCCATGTCCAGTGCCGCAAAAAGTTCAACGACCTCACTCGGGTCGTCAGGGTGAGTGGCTTTTTCTCAATACCTCTCCATCCCTCCATCTCAACCTCACTCTATGGCCAGAGGGTCTTAAAACCCCAATGCACAACACTCATGCAACACCTATGGCCCTTTCATCAAACACACACACACATTCCACACTTTGCATACAGTAAGGGCTATTCACCTATGGGAGGCACATCAGGCAAGACCATGGCTGTATATTGACTCAGATGCTGTCCTTTTTCTTGCAGGCTAAGCTGGCTCATAATCGGAGACAGCAGCAACGGACGGGTGGAGGGCGGCTTCAGCTGCAACCCCTCAGCGATCTGGAGGAGCGCGTCCACAGGATTGTGGCAAGCCGGGTGATCGGTCCCGTCGCCACTAGAGACGCCGACCCCGTTGTGGACAACAATGGTAAGGTCATCACCTTTTTGTCCTCTGTCCTTCCACTTGTCCCTCACAATACCAGCCTTTGACACTTTCAATCCAACTTGCTAACTCGCTGCACTTATTCCTCCCTTACTGCCACCCTGTCCTCACGCTAAAGCCACTCTTGTACCTCCCTGCTTTCAGATGGTGATTCACCAGCTGAGGAGATGGTCCCTGAAGCTGCCACTGGGAGTGATGCTGCAGCTGAGGAGGAAGAGGAAGCCGGAGCATCAGTGCCACCCTCTCCCGAGGAAGCCCATGGCCACACTGGGAACACGCCTTCCCCGGAGGGGAGCAGGGGGGAAGGGGCTGATGATGGTGAAGTTCCAGGACCCAGCGGGCTGCAGCAACGCCATGGGGGGGGGAGGGAAGAACGGGGGAGCAGGGGGGAAGGGGCTGATGATGGTGAAGTTCCAGGACCCAGCGGGCTGCAGCAACGCCATGGGGGGGGGAGGGAAGAACGGGAGCCTTCTCCCCAGAGGGAGAGTATGCCAGACACTCCTAATGCAATGGACGCAGAGGAGGAGCGGCTGATTGCAGAAATGAACAGCCAGGCGGTGGTCATGCACACTGAGCTCATGGGTGCAGTGGGAAGGGTGCCCGAATGCATTGAGGCACTGGCAAGGAGTGTGGAGCACTTCGCTGTAGCACAGGCGGATGCCACACTAAAGCTTACTGCTGCAATTCAGTCACTGGCTGCCAGGAACCCATCTGAGCCTGCTCTCATGCAGACTCAGATTGAGGCCACGCGAGCACTGACTGCTGCCATCCTCGATGGTTCGTGCACATGTCCCCGGGGCTGTCACCGCGCCGCAGCAGGCCAGCAATCTGTTCTCCGGCAAATTGCTCCGGATGCTGAAGTGCTGCCCCGTGGGAGTGCCAGTGTGTCGGGCGAGCAGGGAGTTGCTGTCCTCTCTCACGATGACAGCATTCCTGCTGCCAACACTGTCACTTCTCCACTGCACTTGCCACCGCCTGTAGGACAGACTGCTGCCGCCCATGCAGAGTTGGTGCAGTCTGCAGCCGGGCCCTCCAGGCCCAGAAGTGGTCGAGGCCGTCCTTCAGGGGCATCTGCAGTGTCAGGGTCTGACAAGCAGCAGCCTTCCACCAGCCTTGCTGCAGCCACTGAGGTCCCATTACGGAGGAGCAGTAGGGTTAGAAGGGGGGAAGTGCGCAAGGGAAGGAGATCACCCTCGAAGGGCAAAAAGTAGGAGGTGTGCCAAAATGCTGGTCATTTTTTTATTAAAGGCCGAGGTTCATGGCCCAACTTTTGTTTAGTGTTTTGGACATTATCTCCAGGTTGTGAGAACCAGTTATGTTATTGACTGTTTTTTTGTGTTTATTTCTATGAGTTTGTCATGAGGAATTGACACACACAGAGTTTGTACAATAAATAAGTTTCTGTATTCAAAATATACATGGCTGGTGGTTGGAATTATTGGTGCCTTGGCCGGCTTAGGGGTTGCGTGCTGGGTTGATTCGTGTTTGTAGCACTGGCAGGGGCCCTAGAAGCGGCTTGCTATTAGTCGTTGACGGACGGCCCTTGCAGTTTGACCATTGTGGGCCGCCCTCCTGCCTTGGTGCTGCTGCTGATCATCGTCCTCGGCCTGTTCCTCCTCTTCCTCCTCCTCCTCTTGTGGTGCTGCAAGGCCTGGTGGCATTGGCTGCGTCCTGAGGATTGCCATGTTGTGCAACATGCAGCACACCACTACGAATTTGGAAACTTGCTCAGGCGAGTACTGCAGGGCTCCTCCAAATGGTCCAGACAGCGGAATCGTTGTTTGAGCACGCCGATTGTGCGCTCAATAATGTTCCTCGTTGCTTGTTGGCTTTCCTGGTACCGCAGCTCAGCAGGGGTGTTTGGCGCACGGAGCGGTGTCATCAGCCAGGTGCTCAATGCGTACCCCTTGTCCCCCAGAAGCCAACCAACTGGCTGATGCGGTGCCTCGAAAACTTCTGCCACAGTACTCTGGCGCAGGATGAAAGCATCGTGGCAGCTGCCCGGATAGTGGGCATTGACAGCGAGAATCACCTGTCTGTGGTCACAGACCAACTGCACATTCAAGGAATGGAACCCCTTTCTGTTCCGGAACTCCTCTGCATTCTCTCGCGGAGCACGCAAAGCCACATGCGTGCAGTCAATGGCGCCCTGCACCATGGGGAAGCCCGCTACCCTCGCAAAGCCCATAGCACGGTCATGCTGCTTGTCTGGGGTCATAGGGAAGGAGATGAAGTCTCGTCTCCTTGTGAAGAGGGCATTGGTGACCTGCTGGATGCAGCGATGCACCGCAAACTGGGAGATATTGGCGAGGTCCCCAACAGCAGCTTGGAATGAGCCAGTGGCGTAGAAGTTCAAAGCCACTGTGACCTTCACTGCCACCGACAGAGACGTCCTGGACCTCAGCTGAGGCTGCAGATCTGGCTGCAGCAGGTGGCAGAGCTCAGTGACCACCTCCTTGCTGAATCGCAGCCTTCGCAAACACAGCTCCTCGGACATATGGATGTAGGAGAGCTGTTCACGATATACCCTGGGAGGGTAAGCTCTCCTGTACATGCGCCTGATGGGCCTCCTCCGTCTGGCCATCATTGCCACTCTCTGTCTGCGTCTCACTCTCCTCCGATTGAGCTGGAGCAGGACGACGCCCCCAATCATTGCAGCCCCCATCTTCTCTTTGCCAGAAAAGTAATGAGGTACAGCAACGAAAGTAGCAGCAAAGTTAGGATGAACTAGGCAAAACTACCTCACAAAGCGTTGAGTCAATGTAGAAGTCTCTCTCTCTCTCTCTCCGAATCTCTCTCTCTCTCTCAGAACGAGTGGTGCATAAATGTCGACCACAGAAAAAGACAGGAAGAGGCCCCCTTTAAATAGCGCCCCCCCCCAGCCCCACACCGATTGATAACGTTCCAGTCTTCCGGTCGTTGGAAGCGCCAGGCGGTAAGGCAGGGGGCGCCACTCAATTTCCGCTCCGGGGCGCCCCAAGGGCGTTGCACCACGGAATGACGTCACAATCTGCGCGCGCAGGTGGTCGCAGCGGTAAGTTTTAGCGCCGCCGCACAATCTCAAGTTAAGTTCTCGAGCGGCGCAAACAGCGCTGCGCCCGGGCGTTAGCGCCTTAATGCCCCATTAGCGCCCATTTAAGGCGCTAACGGGAGGCGCAACCAACTGAATTTTTACCCCATAGAATCATAGTCTCAGAATGACAGGATCGTAGATTCATAGTCTAAGAATTATAAAATCTTAGAATCATAGTCTGAGAATTATAGAATCAGAGAATCATATTCTGAGAATTATAGAATCACAGAATCATAGTCTGAGAATTATAGAATCATAGAATCATAATCTGAGCATCTCAGAATCACAGTCTGAGAATTATAGAATCATAGAATCATAGTCTGAGAATCATAGAATCATAGAATCATAATCTGGTAATCATAGAATCATAGTCTGAGAATTATAGAATCTTAGAATAAAAGTCTGAGAATTATAGAATTATAGAATCATAGTCTGAGAATTATTGAATCTTAGAATAATAGTCTGAGAATTATAGAATTATAGAATCATAATCTTATTATCATAGAATCATAATCTGAGAATTAAAGAATCTTAGAATCATAGGGGTAAAAATTCAGTTGGTTGCGCCTCCCGTTAGCGCCTTAAGAGGGTGCTAATGGGGCGCAAAGCCGCTAACGACCGGGCGCAGCGATGTTTGCGCCGCTCGGGAACTTAACTAGAGATTGTGCGGCGGCGCTAAACCTTACCGCTGCGACCACCTGCGCGCGCAGATTGTGACGTCATTCCATGGTGCAATGCCCTAGTGGCGCCCCGGAGCGGAAATTGAGTGGCGCCCCCTGCCTTACCGCCTGGCGCATCCAACGACCGGAAGACTGGAACACTATCAATCGCTGTGGGGCTGGGGGGGGTGCTATTTAAAGGGGGCCTCTTCCTGTCTTTTTCTGTGGTGGACATTTTTGCACCACTCGTTCTGAGAGAGAGAGAGAGATTCGGAGAGAGAGAAAGAGAGACTTCTGCATTGACTCAACGCTTTGTGAGGTAGTTTTGCCTACTGATCCTAACTTCGCTAGTACTTTAGTTGCTGTCCTTCATTACTTTGCTTGCAAAGAGACTATGGGGGCTGCACTGATTGGGGGCGTCGTCCTGCTCCAGCTGAATCGGAGGACACAGAGACGCAGAGAGAGAGTGGCAATGATGGCCAGACGGAGGAGGGCCAACAGGCGTATGTACAGGAGAGCTTACCCTCCCAGGGTATATCGTGAACAGCTCTCCTACATTCATATGTCTGAGGAGCTGTGTTTGCGAAGGCTGCGATTCAGCAAGGAGGTGGTCACTGAGCTCTGCCACCTGCTGCAGCCAGATCTGCAGCCTCAACTGAGGTCCAGGACGTCTCTGTCGGTGGCAGTGAAGGTCACAGTGGCTCTCAACTTCTACGCTACTGGCTCATTTCAAGCTGCTGCTGGGGACCTCGCCAATATCTCCCAGTTCGCGGTGCATTGCTGCATCCGGCAGGTCACAAATGCCCTCTTTAAAAGGAGACGAGAGGTCATCTCTTTCCCCATGACCCCAGACAAGCAGCGTGACCGCGCTCTGGGCTTTGCGAGGGTAGCGGGCTTCCCCATGGTGCAGGGCGCCATTGACTGCACGCATGTGGCTTTGCGTGCTCCGCATGAGAATGCCGAGGAATTCCGGAACAGAAAGGGGTTCCATTCCTTGAATGTTCAGCTGGTCTTTGACCACAGACAGCTGATACTCGCTGTCAATGCCCACTATCCTGGCAGCTGCCACGATGCTTTTATCCTGCGCCAGACTGCTGTGGCAGAACTTTTCGAGGCACCGCATCAGCCAGTTGGTTGGCTTCTCGGGGACAACGGGTATGCATTGAGCACCTGGCTGATGACACCGCTCCGTACGCCCAACACCCCTGCTGAGCTGCGGTACAACGAGAGCCATCAAGCTACCAGGAACATCATTGAGCGCACAATCGGCGTGCTGAAGCAACGGTTCCGCTGTCTCGACCATTCTGGAGGAGCCCTGCAGTACTCGCCTGAGCGAGTATCCAACTTCGTAGTTGTGTGCTGCATGTTGCATAACATGGCAATCCTCAGGACCCAGCCAATGCCACCAGGCCTTGGAGCACCACCAGAGGAGGAGGAGGAAGAGGAGGAAGAGGACGAGGAGGATGATCATCAGCAGCACCAAGGCGGGAGGGCGGCCCACAATGGTGAAACTGCAAGGGCCGTCCGTCAACGGCTAATAGCAAGCCGCTTCTAGGGCCCCTGCTGTGGAAATGGCTTCTGCCATTGCTAACAACATCAATGAACCCAGCACGCAACCCCTAAGCCGGCCAAGGCACCAATAATTCCAACCACCAGCCATGTATATTTTGAATACAGAAACTTATTTATTTTACAAACTCTGTGTGTGTCAATTCCTCATGACAAACTCATAGAAATAAACACAAAAAAACAGTCATTAACATAACTGGTTCTCACAACCTGGAGATAATGTCCAAAACACTAAACAAAAGTTGGACCATGAACCTCGACCTTTAATAAAAAAATGACCAGCATTTTGTCACACCTCCTACTTTTTGCCCTTCGAGGGTGATCTCCTTCCCTTGCGCACTTCCCCCCTTCTAACCCTACTGCTCCTCCGTAATGGGACCTCAGTGCCTGCAGCAAGGCTGGTGGAAGGCTGCTGCTCGTCAGACCCTGACACTGCAGATGCCCCTGAAGGACGGCCTCGACCAGTTCTGGGCCTGGAGGGCCCGGCTGCAGACTGCACCAACTCTGCATGGGCGGCAGCAGTCTGTCCTACAGGCGGTGGCAAGTGCAGTGGAGAAGTGACAGTGTTGGCAGCAGGAATGCTGTCATCGTGAGAGAGGACAGCAACTCCCTGCTCGCCCGACACACTGGCACTCCCACGGGGCAGCACTTCAGCATCCGGAGCAATCTGCTGGAGAACAGATTGCTGGCCTGCTGCGGCGCGGTGACAGCCCCGGGGACATGTGAACGAACCATCGAGGTTGGCAGCAGTCTGTGCTCGCGTGGCCTCAATCTGAGTCTGCATGAGAGCAGTCAGAGATGGGATCACGGCAGCCAGTGACTGAATTGCAGCACTAAGCGTTAGTGTGGCATCCGCCTGTGCTACAGCGAAGTGCTCCACACTCCTTGCCAGTGACTCAATGCATTCGGGCACCCTTCCCACTGCACCCATGAGCTCAGTGTGCATGCCCACCGCCTGGGTGTTCATTTCTGCGATCAGCCGCTCCTCCTCTGCGTCCATTGCAGTAGGAGTGTCTGGCATACTCTCCCTCTGGGGAGAAGGCCCCCGTTCTTCCCTACCCCCATGGCGTTGCTGCAGCACGCTGGGTCCTGGAGCTTCACCCTCATCAGACCCTTCCCTCCTGCTCCCCTCCAGGGAAGGCGTGTTCCCAGTGTGGGCATGGGCTTCCTCGGGAGAGGGTGGCACTGATGCTCCGGCTTCCTCTTCCTCCTCGGCTGCAGCTTCACTCCCAGTGGCAGCTTCAGGGCCCGTCTCCTCAGCTGGTGAATCACCATCTGAAAGCAGGGAGGTACAAGAGTGGCTTTAGCGTGAGGACAGGGTGGCAGTAAGGGAGGAATAAGTGCAGCGAGTTAGCAAGTTGGATTGAAAGTGTCAAAGGCTGGTGTTGTGAGGGACAAGTGGAAGGACAGAGGACAAAAAGGTGATGACCTTACCATTGCTGTCCAGAACGGGGTCGGCGTCTCCAGTGGCGACGGGACCGATCACCCGGCTTGCCACAATCCTGTGGACGCGCTCCTCAAGATCGCTGAGGGGTTGCAGCTGAGGCCGCCCTCCACCTGTCCGTTGCTGCTGTCTCCGATTATGCGCCAGCTTGGCCTGTAAGAAAAAGGACAGCATCTGAGTAAATATACAGCCATGGTCTTGCCTGATGTGCCTCCCACAGGTGAATAGCCCTTACTGTATGCAGCCATGGTCTTGCCTGATGTGCCTCCCATAGGTGAATAGCCCTTACTGTATACAGCCATGGTCTTGCCTGATGTGCCTCCCATAGGTGAAAAGCCCTTACTGTATGCAAAGTGTGGAATGTGTGTGTGTGTTTCATGAAAGGGCCATAGGTGTTGGATGAGTGTTTTGCATTGGGGTTTTAAGACCCTCTGGCCATAGAGTGAGGTTGAGATGGAGGGATGGAGAGGTATTGAGAAAAAGCCACTCACCCTGACGACCCGAGTGAGGTCGTTGAACTTTTTGCGGCATTGAGTATGGGTCCTGGGCACCATGCTCCTGGAGGAGACGCTCTGAGCCACCTCCCTCCACACTCTTCTGTACTCGCGTGGCAAAGGCCTCCTGCCACTCTCAGGGAAGAGTATACATCTTCTGCGCTCCACCGCGCCAACCAGAGCATCCAAGGCCTGCTCGGTGAACGATGAGCTCGTTCTCTCACCCTCTCCATCCTTGGCAGCAAAATGGATTCACAGGTCTCTCCAGGCCGAGATTCAAGGCTGCAATGAGCAGGGTGTGGCTGGGGAGCAAGTTGGCCCCCCCCCGCTTTAAGAAGTGGCCGGCGCCAGTGTGTCTGTGTTCCCTCGCTAACTGGCAGCAGCTGCGCTGCGCTCGCGCTCTGAGTTAGCGCCTCACTGCTCGGCCTTTGCGCCTTAAGACAGGTGTGCAGCGCCTGATTTAGCGCTCCACTCACCTCCCGGGGCGGTAAAAGTGAAGTTTCCAGTCAGTGGCGATAATTAGCGCCAGGCACTAATATTTGCGTCCAGACGATATTTGCGCCCCAAATGGGGCGCGACCTAATTTTTCCCCCATAGTCTGAGAAAAACAGGATCATAGAATCATAATCTGAGAATTATAGAATCTTAGATTCATAGTCTAAGAATTATAAAATCCTAGAATCATAGTCTGAGAATTATAAAATCATAGAATCATAGTCTGAGAATTATAGAATCATAGAATCATAGTCTGAGAATTATAGAATCTTAGATTCATAGTCTGAGAATTACAGAATCTTAGAATAATAGTCTGAGAATTATACAATCATAGAATCATAGTCTGAGAATTGCAGGATCATAGAATCATAGTCTGAGCATTTTAGAATCTTAGATTCATATTCTGAGAATTACAGAATCTTAGGGCTAAAAATTCAGTCGCGCCCCGCTTGGGGCGCACATATCGTCCGGGCGCAAAAATTAGCGCCTGGCGCTAATTATCGCCACTGACTGGAAACTTCACTTTTAACGCCCCTGGAGGTGATTGGAGCGCTAAATCAGGCGCTGCACACCTGTCTTAAGGCGCAAAGGCCGAGGAGTGAGGCGCTAACTCAGAGCGCGAGCGCAGCGCAGGTGCTGCCAGTTAGCGAGGGAACACAGACACACTGGCGCCGGCCTGTTCTTAAAGGGGAGGGGCGATCTTGCTCCCCAGCCACACCCTGCTCATTGCAGCCTTGAATCTCGGCCTGGAGAGACCTGTGAATCCATTTTCCAGCCAAGGATGGAGAGGGTGAGAGAACGAGCTCAGCGCTTCACCGAGCGGGCCTTGGATGCTCTTGTTGGCACGGTGGAGCGCCGAAGAGCAATACTGTACCCAGAGAGTGGCAGGAGGCCTTTGCCGCGCGACTACAGAAGAGTGTGGAGGGAGGTGGCTCAGCGCGTCTCCTCCAGGAGCATGGTGCCCAGGACCCATGTCCAATGCCGGAAAAAGTTCAACGACCTCACTCGGGTCGTCAGGGTGAGTGGCTTTTTTGCAATACCTCTCCATCCCTCCATCTCAACCTCACTCTATGGCCAGAGGGTCTTAAAACCACAATTAACAACACTCATCCAAAACCTATGGCCCTTTCATGAAGCACACACACACATTCCATACTTTGCCTACAGTAAGGGCTATTCACCTATGGGAGGCACATCAGGCAAGATCATGGCTGTATACAGTAAGGGCTATTCACCTATGGGAGACACATCAGGCAAGACCATGGCTGTATACAGTAAGGGCTATTCACCTATGGGAGGCACATCAGGCAAGACCATGGCTGTATACAGTAAGGGCTATTCACCTATGGGAGGCACATCAGGCAAGACCATGGCTGTATATTTACTCAGACGCCGTCCTTTTTCTTGCAGGCCAAGCTGGCGCATAATAGGAGACAGCAGCAACGGACGGGTGGAGGGCGGCTTCAGCTGCAACCCCTCAGCGATCTGGAGGAGCGCGTCCACAGGATTGTGGCAAGCCGGGTGATCGGTCCCGTCGCCACTGGAGACGCCGACCCCGTTGTGGACAGCAATGGTAAGGTCATCACCTTTTTGTCCTCTGTCCTTCCACTTGTCCCTCACAACACCAGCCTTTGACACTTTCAATCCAACTTACTAACTCGCTGCACTTTTTCCTCCCTTACTGCCACCCTGTCCTCACGCTAAAGCCACTCTTGTACCTCCCTGCTTTCAGATGGTGATTCACCAGCTGAGGAGACGGGCCATGAAGCTGCCAGTGGGAGTGAAGCTGCAGCCGAGGAGGAAGAGGAAGCCGGAGCATCAGTGCCACCCTCTCCCGAGGAAGCCCATGCCGACACTGGGAACACGCCTTCCCTGGAGGGGAGCAGGGGGGAAGGGTCTGATGAGGGTGAAGCTCCAGGACCCAGCGGGCTGCAGCAACGCGATGGGGGTAGGGAAGCTCGGGGGCCTTCTCCCCGGAGGGAGAGTATGCCAGCGAGTCCTGCTGCACTGGACGCAGAGGAGGAGCGGCTGATCGCGGAAATGAACACCCAGGCGGTGGGCATGCACACTGAGCTCATGGCTGCAGTGGGTAGGGTGCCCGAATGCATTGAAGCACTGGCAAGGAGTGTGGAGAACTTCGCTGCAGCGCAGGTGGATGCGACACTGAAGCTCAGTGCTGCAATTCAATCTCAGACTGCTCTCATGCAGACTCAGATTGAGGCCACGCGAGTACTGTCTGCTGCCATCCTCGCTGGTTCGTTCACATTTCCCCGGGGCTCTCACTGCGCCGCAGCAGGCCAGCAATCTGTACTCCAGCAGATTGCTCCGGATGCTGAGGTGCTGCCCCGTGGGAGTGCCAGTGTGCCGGTCGAGCAGGGAGTTGCTGTCCTCGCTCAAGATGACAGCATTCCTGCTGCCACCACTGTCACTTCTCCACTGCAGTTGCCACCGCCTGTAGGACAGACTGCTGCCGCCCATGCAGAGTTGGTGCTGTCTGCAGCCGGGCCCTCCAGGCCCAGAGCTGGTCGAGGCCATCCATCAAGGGCATCTGCATTGTCAGGGCCTGACAGTCAGCAGCCTTCCACCAGCCTTGCTGCAGCCACTGAGGTCCCATTGCGGAGGAGCAGTAGGGTAAGAAGGGGGGAAGGGCGCACGGGAAGGAGTTCACCCTCGATGTAGGAGGTGTGACAAAATGCTGGTCATTTTTTTATTAAAGGCCGAGGTTCGTGGTCAAACTTTTGTTGAGTGTTTTGCACATGATCTCCAGGTTGTGAGAACCAGTTATGGTAATGACTGTTTTTTTGTGTTTATTTGTATGAGTTTGTCATGAAGAAATGACACACACAGAGTTTGTAAAATAAATAAGTTTTGGTACTCAAAATATACATGTTTGGTGTTTGGAATCAGTGGTGCCTTGGCCGGCTTAGGGGTTGCATGTTGGGTTCATTCATGCTGTTCTCAATGGCAGAAGCCATTTCCACAGCAGGGGCCTAGAAGCGGCTTGCTATCAGCCGCTGACGGACGGCCCTTGCAGTTTCACCATTGTGGGCCGCCCTCACGCCTTGGTGCTGCTGCTGATCATCCTCCTCCTCCTCTTCCTCCTCTTCCTCCTCCTCCTCTGGTGGTGCTCCAAGGCCTGGTGGCATTGGCTGGGTCCTGAGGATTGCCATGTTATGCAGCATGCAGCACACAACTACGATGCTGGAAACTCCCTCAGGCGAGTACTGCAGGGCTCCTCCAGAATGGTCGAGACAGCGGAACCGTTGCTTGAGCACGCCGATTCTGTGCTCCACGATGTTCCTGGTAGCTTGATGGCTCTCATTGTACCGCAGCTCAGCAGGGGTGTTGGGCGTACAGAGCGGTGTCATCAGCCAGGTGCACAGTGGATACCCCTTGTCCCCGAGAAGCCAACCAACTGGCTGATGCGGTGCCTCGAAAAGTTCTGCCACAGTAGTCTGGCGCAGGATGAAAGCATCGTGGCAGCTGCCAGGATAGTGGGCATTGACAGCGAGTATCAGCTGTCTGTGGTCACAGACCAACTGGACATTCAAGGAATGGAACCCCTTTCTGTTCCTGAATTCCTCGGCATTCTCATGCGGAGCACGCAAAGCCACATGCGTGCAGTCAATGGCGCCCTGCACCATGGGGAAGCCCGCTACCCTCGCAAAGCCCAGAGCGCGTTCTTGCTGCTTGTCTGGGGTCATGGGGAAAGAGATGAACTCTCGTCTCCTTTTAAAGAGGGCATTTGTGACCTTCCGGATACAGCAGTGCACCGCGAACTGGGAGATATTGGCGATGTCCCCAACAGCAGATTGAAATGAGCCAGTAGCATAAAAGTTCAGAGCCACTGTGACCTTCACTGCCACCGACAGAGACGTCCTGGACCTCAGCTGAGGCTTCAGATCTGGCTGCAGCAGGTGGCAGAGCTCAGTGACCACCTCCTTGCTGAAGCGCAGCCTTCGCAGACACTGCTCCTCAGACATATGAATGTAGGAGAGCTGTTCACGATATACCCTGGGAGGGTAAGCTCTCCTGTACAGACGCCTGTTGGCCCTCCTCCGTCTGGCCATCAGTGCCACTCTCTCTCTGTGTCTCTGTGTCCTCCGATTCAGCTGGCGCAGGACGACGCCCCCCCATCAGTGCAGCCCCCATATCTCTAAGCAAGCAAAGTTATGAAGGCCAGAAACCAAAGTACCAGCGAAGTTAGGATGAGTAGCCAAAACTACCTGACACAGCGTTGACTCAATGTAGAAGTCTCTCTCTCTCTCTCTCCGAATCTCTCTCTCTCTCTCAGAACGAGTGGTGCAAAAATGTCCACCACAGAGAAAGACAGGAAGAGGCCCCCTTTAAATAGCGCCCCCCCCAGCCCCACAGCGATTGTTAGCGTTCCACTCTTCCGGTCGTTGGATGCGCCAGGCGGTAAGGATGGGGGCGCCACTGAAATTCTGCTCCGGGGCGCCACAAGGGCGTTGCACTCTCGTATGACCTCACAATCTGCGCGCGCAGGAGATCGCGGCGATAAAGTTTAGCGCCGCCGCAAAATATCTAGTTAAATTCGCGAGCGGCGCAAACATCGCTGCGCCCGGGCGCTAGCTGCTTTGCGCCCCATTAGCGCCCTCTTAAGGCGCTAACGGGAGGCGCAACCAACTGAATTTTTCCCCCATAGTCTTTGAAGTACAGAATCTTAGATTCTTAAATGGGCGCTAATGGGGCGTTAAGGCGCTAACGCCCGGGCGCAGCGCTGTTTGCGCCGCTCGAGAACTTAACTTGAGATTGTGCGGCGGCGCTAAAACTTACCGCTGCGACCACCTGCGCGCGCAGATTGTGACGTCATTCCGTGGTGCAACGCCCCTGGGGCGCCCCGGAGCGGAAATTGAGTGGCGCCCCCTGCCTTACCGCCTGGCGCTTCCAACGACCGGAAGACTGGAACGTTATCAATCGGTGTGGGGCTGGGGGGGGCGCTATTTAAAGGGGGCCTCTTCCTGTCTTTTTCTGTGGTCGACATTTATGCACCACTCGTTCTGAGAGAGAGAGAGAGATTCGGAGAGAGAGAGAGAGAGACTTCTACATTGACTCAACGCTTTGTGAGGTAGTTTTGCCTAGTTCATCCTAACTTTGCTGCTACTTTCGTTGCTGTACCTCATTACTTTTCTGGCAAAGAGAAGATGGGGGCTGCAATGATTGGGGGCGTCGTCCTGCTCCAGCTCAATCGGAGGAGAGTGAGACGCAGACAGAGAGTGGCAATGATGGCCAGACGGAGGAGGCCCATCAGGCGCATGTACAGGAGAGCTTACCCTCCCAGGGTATATCGTGAACAGCTCTCCTACATCCATATGTCCGAGGAGCTGTGTTTGCGAAGGCTGCGATTCAGCAAGGAGGTGGTCACTGAGCTCTGCCACCTGCTGCAGCCAGATCTGCAGCCTCAGCTGAGGTCCAGGACGTCTCTGTCGGTGGCAGTGAAGGTCACAGTGGCTTTGAACTTCTACGCCACTGGCTCATTCCAAGCTGCTGTTGGGGACCTCGCCAATATCTCCCAGTTTGCGGTGCATCGCTGCATCCGGCAGGTCACCAATGCCCTCTTCACAAGGAGACGAGACTTCATCTCCTTCCCTATGACCCCAGACAAGCAGCATGACCGTGCTATGGGCTTTGCGAGGGTAGCGGGCTTCCCCATGGTGCAGGGCGCCATTGACTGCACGCATGTGGCTTTGCGTGCTCCGCGAGAGAATGCAGAGGAGTTCCGGAACAGAAAGGGGTTCCATTCCTTGAATGTGCAGTTGGTCTGTGACCACAGACAGGTGATTCTCGCTGTCAATGCCCACTATCCGGGCAGCTGCCACGATGCTTTCATCCTGCGCCAGAGTACTGTGGCAGAAATTTTCGAGGCACCGCATCAGCCAGTTGGTTGGCTTCTGGGGGACAAGGGGTACGCATTGAGCACCTGGATGATGACACCGCTCCGTGCGCCCAACACCCCTGCTGAGCTGCGGTACCAGGAAAGCCAACAAGCAACCAGGAACATTATTGAGCGCACAATCGGCGTGCTCAAACAACGATTCCGCTGTCTGGACCATTCCGGAGGAGCCCTGCAGTACTCGCCTGAGCAAGTTTCCAAATTCGTAGTGGTGTGCTGCATGTTGCACAACATGGCAATCCTCAGGACGCAGCCAATGCCACCAGGCCTTGCAGCACCACAAGAGGAGGAGGAGGAAGAGGAGGAACAGGCCGAGGACGATGATCAGCAGCAGCACCAAGGCAGGAGGGCGGCCCACAATGGTCAAACTGCAAGGGCCGTCCGTCAACGACTAATAGCAAGCCGCTTCTAGGGCCCCTGCCATTGCTACAAACACGAATCAACCCAGCACGCAACCCCTAAGCCGGCCAAGGCACCAATAATTCCAACCACCAGCCATGTATATTTTGAATACAGAAACTTATTTATTGTACAAACTCTGTGTGTGTCAATTCCTCATGACAAACTCATAGAAATAAACACAAAAAAACAGTCAATAACATAACTGGTTCTCACAACCTGGAGATAATGTCCAAAACACTAAACAAAAGTTGGGCCATGAACCTCGGCCTTTAATAAAAAAATGACCAGCATTTTGGCACACCTCCTACTTTTTGCCCTTCGAGGGTGATCTCCTTCCCTTGCGCACTTCCCCCCTTCTAACCCTACTGCTCCTCCGTAATGGGACCTCAGTGGCTGCAGCAAGGCTGGTGGAAGGCTGCTGCTTGTCAGACCCTGACACTGCAGATGCCCCTGAAGGACGGCCTCGACCACTTCTGGGCCTGGAGGGCCCGGCTGCAGACTGCACCAACTCTGCATGGGCGGCAGCAGTCTGTCCTACAGGCGGTGGCAAGTGCAGTGGAGAAGTGACAGTGTTGGCAGCAGGAATGCTGTCATCGTGAGAGAGGACAGCAACTCCCTGCTCGCCCGACACACTGGCACTCCCACGGGGCAGCACTTCAGCATCCGGAGCAATTTGCCGGAGAACAGATTGCTGGCCTGCTGCGGCGCGGTGACAGCCCCGGGGACATGTGCACGAACCATCGAGGATGGCAGCAGTCAGTGCTCGCGTGGCCTCAATCTGAGTCTGCATGAGAGCAGTCTCAGATGGGTTCCTGGCAGCCAGTGACTGAATTGCAGCACTAAGCTTTAGTGTGGCATCCGCCTGTGCTACAGCGAAGTGCTCCACACTCCTTGCCAGTGCCTCAATGCATTCGGGCACCCTTCCCACTGCACCCATGAGCTCAGTGTGCATGCCCACCGCCTGGCTGTTCATTTCTGCAATCAGCCGCTCCTCCTCTGCATCCATTGCATTAGGAGTGTCTGGCATACTCTCCCTCTGGGGAGAAGGCTCCCGTTCTTCCCTCCCCCCCCCATGGCGTGGCTGCAGCCCGCTGGGTCCTGGAGCTTCACCATCATCAGCCCCTTCCCCCCTGCTCCCCCGTTCTTCCCTCCCCCCACCAATGGCGTTGCTGCAGCCCGCTGGGTCCTGGAGCTTCACCATCATCAGCCCCTTCCCCCCTGCTCCCCCGTTCTTCCCTCCGCCCCCAATGGCGTTGCTGCAGCCCGCTGGGTCCTGGAACTTCACCATCATCAGCCCCTTCCCCCCTGCTCCCCTCCGGGGAAGGCGTGTTCCCAGTGTGGCCATGGGCTTCCTCGGGAGAGGGTGGCACTGATGCTCCGGCTTCCTCTTCCTCCTCAGCTGCAGCATCACTCCCAGTGGCAGCTTCAGGGACCATCTCCTCAGCTGGTGAATCACCATCTGAAAGCAGGGAGGTACAAGAGTGGCTTTAGCGTGAGGACAGGGTGGCAGTAAGGGAGGAATAAGTGCAGCGAGTTAGCAAGTTGGATTGAAAGTGTCAAAGGCTGGTATTGTGAGGGACAAGTGGAAGGACAGAGGACAAAAAGGTGATGACCTTACCATTGCTGTCCACAACAGGGTCGGCGTCCCCAGTGGCGACGGGACCGATCACCCGGCTTGCCACAATCCTGTGGACGCGCTCCTCCAGATCGCTGAGGGGTTGCAGCTGAAGCCGCCCTCCACCCGTCCGTTGCTGCTGTCTCCGATTATGAGCCAGCTTAGCCTGCAAGAAAAAGGACAGCATCTGAGTCAATATGCAGCCATGGTCTTGCCTGATGTGCCTCCCATAGGTGAATAGCCCTTACAATATGCAGCCATGGTCTTGCCTGATGTGCCTCCCATAGGTGAATAGCCCTTACTGTATGCAAAGTGTGGAATGTGTGTGTGTGTTTGATGAAAGGGCCATAGGTGTTGCATGAGTGTTGTGCATTGGGGTTTTAAGACCCTCTGGCCATAGAGTGAGGTTGAGATGGAGGGATGGAGAGGTATTGAGAAAAAGCCACTCACCCTGACGACCCGAGTGAGGTCGTTGAACTTTTTGCGGCACTGAACATGGGTCCTGGGCACCATGCTCCTGGAGGAGACGCTCTGAGCCACCTCCCTCCACACTCTTCTAAACTCGCGTGGCAAAGGCCTCCTGCCACTCTCCGGGAACAGCATGCATCGTCTGCGCTCCACTGCGTCAACCAGAGCATCCAAGGCCCGCTCGGTGAAGCGATGAGCGCGTTCTCTCACCCTCTCCATGCTTGGCAGCAAAATGGATTACAGGTCTCTCCAGGCTGAGATTCAAGGCTGCAATGAGCAGGGTGTGGCTGGGGAGCAAGTGGCCCCCCCCGCTTTAAGAAGTGTCCGGCGCCAGTGTGTCTGTGTTCCCTCGCTAACTGGCAGCAGCTGCGCTGCGCTCGTGCGCTGAGGTAGCGCCTCACTCCTAGGCCTTTGCCCCTTAAGAGAGGTGTGCAGCGCCTAATTTAGTGCTCCACTCACCTCCCGGGGCGGTAAAAGTGAAGTTTCCTGTCAGTGCCGATAATTAGCGCCAGGCGCTAATATTTGCGCGCGGACGATATTTGCGCCCCAAATGGGGCGCGACCTAATTTCTACCCCATAGTCTAAGAATTATAAAATTCTTAGGGATAGAAATTAGGTCGCGCCCCATTTGGGGCGCAAATATCGTCCAGACGCAAATATTAGCGCCTGGCGCTAATTATCAGCACTGACAGGAAACTTCACTTTTACCGCCCCGGGAGGTGAGTGGAGCGCTAAAGCAGGCGCTGCACACCTCTCTTAAGGCACAAAGGCCGAGCAGTGAGGCGCTAACTCGGAGCGCTGGCGAAGCTCATGTAATGTCAGTCAGCAATGGAACACACACACAATGGCACGGGCCAGTTCTTAAAGGGGATGGTTAATCTTGCTTTCCATCCACATCCTGTTCATTGCTGCCTTGAATCTCGGCCTGGAGAGACTTGCACATCAAATGTGCTGGAAAGAACAATGGAGAGTACCAGGCAAAGAGCTCAGAGTGCAGCTCCCACAGTCTCTGCTAAATCGATACAAGGAATGGCAAATCAAAATGAACCTGCAAAGTGCTGCTCAGTACCCAAAACTCCTTCACACAACGTTGAATTTCTCCAGAAGTCTCTCCCTCTCTCTCTCAGAATGCGTAGTTCAAAAATGCCACCAACAATAAAAGACAGGAAGAGGCCCCCTTTAAATAGCGCACCCCCCAGCCCCACAGCGATTGATAGCGTTCCAGTCTTCTGGTCGTTGGAAGCGCCAGGCGGTAAGGCAGGGGGCGCCACTCAATTTCCGCTACGGGGCGCCACAAGGGCGTTGCACCATGGAATGACGTCACAATCTGCGCGCGCAGGTGGTCGCAGCGGTAAGTTTTAGCGCCGCCGCACAATCTCAAGTTAAGTTCTCGAGCGGCGCAAACAGCGCTGCGCCCGGGCGTTAGCGGCTTAACGCCCCATTAGCGCCCTCTTAAGGCGCTAACGGGAGGCGCAACCAAGTGAATTTTTACCCCTTAGAATCATAGTCTGAGAATTACAGAATCTTAGAATCATAGTCTGAGAATTATAGAACCTTAGATTCATAGTCTGAGAATTATAGAATTATAGAATCATCATCTTAGAATCATAGAATCATAATCTGAGAATTAAAGAATCTTAGAATCATAGTCTGAGAATTATAAATTCATAGAATCATAGTCTGAGAATTATAGAACCTCAGATTCATAGTCTAAGAATTATAAAATCTTAGAATCATAGTCTGAGAATCATAGAATCATAGTCTGAGAATTGGAGGATCATAGAATCATAGTCTGAGAATTATAGATACATAGAATCATAGTCTAAGAATTACAGGATTATAGAATCATAGTCTGAGAATAATAGAATCATGGAATCATAGTCTGAGAATTATAGAATCATAGAATCATAGTCTGAGAATTATAGATACATAGAGTCATTGTCTGAGATTTATAGAATTATTGAATCATAGTCTGAGAATTATAGATACATAGAATCATAGACTAAGAATTGCAGGATCATAGAATCATAGTCTGAGAATTACAGGATCATAGAATCATAGTCTGAGAGTTACAGGGGGAAAAATTCAGTTGGTTGCGCCTCCCTTTCGCGCCTTAAGAGGGCGCTAATGGGGCACAAACAACTAGCACCCAGGCACAGCGAAGTTTGCGCTGCTCGCGAAATTAACTAGACATTTTGCGGCGGCGCTAAACACTACCGCCATGATCTCCTGCGCCGGCAGATCGTGACGTCACTCGAGTGCGCAACGCCCCGGTATCGCCCCGGAGCGGATATTGAGTGGCGCCCCCTGCCTTACCGCCTGACGCTAGCAACGACAGGTTGAGGGGAGCGTTCTGCAGTCATGTAGGCTAAGGGGGAGCGCTATTTAAAGGTGACCGCTTCCTGTCTTTTATTGTTGGTGCCATTTTTGAACTATGCATTCTGAGAGAGAGAGGGAGAGACTTCTGGAGAGATTCAACGTTGTGTGAAGGAGTTTTGGGTACTGAGCAGCACTTTGCAGGTTCATTTTGATTTGCCATTCCTTGTATCGATTTGGCAGAGACTGTGGGGGCTGCACTCTGAGCTCTTTGCCTGGTACTCTCCATTGTTCTTTCCAGCACATTTGATGTGCAGGTCTCTCCAGGCCGAGATTTAAGGCTGCAATGAGCAGGATGTGGATGGAAAGCAAGATTAACCATCCCCTTTAAGAACTGGCCCGTGCCATTGGGTGTGTGTTCCATTGCTGACTGACATCACATGAGCTTCGCCAGCGCTCTGAGGTAACGCCTCGCTCCTCGGCCTTTGCGCCTTAAGACAGGTGTGAAGCGCCTGATTTAGCGCTCCAATCACCTCCAGGGGTGATAAAAGTCAAGTTTGCAGTCGGTGGCGATAATTAGAGCCAGGCGCTAATCTTTGCGCCCGGCCGATAATTGCGCCCGAAATGGGGCGATACTGAATTTCTCCCCCTTAGAATCATAGTCTGAGAATTATAGAATCATAGAATCATAGTCTGAGAATTATAAAATCATAGAATCATAATCATTGCTCTCCGGCAGGCTTTCCAGTGCACCAAGCAGTTGGGTGTGTGCACCCATCAGCCTTCTTCTGTAACCTGGCCTATCAAAGTTCTCAGCTGAGTCCGCTGCTGCAGAACTTGTACCCGCTGGTGATCTGACACCTGCGCTATCATTTCCCCCGCCCTGGCTGAAGTGCACTTGTGCCTGGTGTCTCACCATGTGCAGGACCCTCCTCTATCCTAGCTTCTAAATTACACGCAGTGTCAGTATCTGCACTGGTGGCCGCAACTGTGATATCGAGTGACGGTGTCTATTCGTTTTCACTCTCTTCTTTCTCTTCCTCCATTACCTGGGAAGGTTCCAGTTCTTGAGAATCTGAAATGAAAAAGAAACAAGGGTTGAGATGTGTTGAGGTGAGAAGAGATAGTAAGAAGTACATGCTTACACTCACTGCAGCTTCTCTGTCTAAAGAGATTGAGAGATGAGGATGAAGTGGGATGAGAAAAGAAGGATTAGGTATATGGATACCCTCATCACCAATCGCTTCAGTGCCGCTGGTGGCACAGCCTGAGCAATGCTCCTTCCCATGATGGCCAGCACTGTCTCCTCCATGAGGGTTTAAACATGCAGGGTGCTGTCCTCCTCCAGTTAATTCCTGCTGGCTCCTGTTATGCACTACCTTCTCCTACAAGAAAGTGGGAAGTGTGTCAGTGAGTGTCCTGCAATATGTTTGGGTGATGTGGCAGTCATGATTGAATCACTGCCAGCGTGTACGAGCTGTAAGATGTCGATGTGAGGCTTACAATAGTGCTAAATGTGTGAGGGTGAGGTAAAGCATACGAATGGTAGGGTTGAGTCCTGATTGATAGAGATTGTTGGTAGACAGGTGATTGGTTGCAGTGAATTGAGCAGTGGATGAGGCTAATGGCGCAGTTGGTAGAGTTCGTCGCATTTGAGGATAAACTCATGGACCTTGACAACTTGTGTGAGATTATTAAACTTCTTCTGGCACTGCATCCAGGTTCTTGCAGCAACACTCCTGGCATTGGCCTCGGCCCCCGCTTGTTCCCACTGCCTCCTGAGCATATGTCTGGAGGGCCTCCGCCCCCCTGCAGGTACAGGACCTCTCTCCACCATTCCACCACTTCCACCAAGACCTCCAGTGCAGTGTCTGAAAACCTTGGTGCTCGCTCTCTCTCATGGTCAGCCATTGTTGAATCTTCCACAGCACACTTTTGAAAATACTCCCAGTTTCTATTCCAGCTACAATGCACCACACCTTTAAGAGTTGCACGCTGGCTTTAAGTAGCGCTAGGCACTCGCAATATCGGGCCCCCTGCTGATGCGTGCAGCCAATGAACAGCACTACCTGCACAAAGCAACCATTTAAAACAACAGGCAGCACAAATTTGACGTCCTACCTGCATCGCAGTGAACGGGCATGGGTTGATCATGCATCACGATCCCTGCGCCTGTTTTGGGGCGTTATCCAATTTAACCCCCTTAGAGTCTATGGGGAAAATTCGGTTGATTAGCGCCTCCCGTTAGCACCCTAAGAGGGCGCTAACAGGGCGCAAAGCAACTAGCGCCCAGGCGCGGCAATGTTTGTGCTGCTCGCGGAATTGATCAGACATTTTGCGGCAGCACTAAACACTATCGCCACGATCTCCTGCGCCCGCAGATCATGACGTCAGTCGAGCGTGCAACCCGCTCCCAACCCACCCATTTTTGTGTGCTAAAATTCGGCCCCAGTCTTCGATTTATAGAGCCTTCGAATCATAGAATAATCGAATCTTAGTATCTTTCAGGCTGTGTATTCCAGAATATAACAACTCGCTAAATAAAAAAAAATTGCCTTATCTCTACTCTGGTTCTTTTGCCAATTATCTTAAATCTGTGTCCTCTGGTGCTGACCCTTCTGCTAGTAGAAACTGTTTCTCCTCATTTACTCTATTAGAACCCCTCATAATTTTGAACCTCACTATTAATTCTCCCCTTAACCTTCTCTGCTCTAAGGAGAACAATTTCAGCTTCTCTACTCTCTCCACTTAACTGAAGTCTCTCATCCCTGCATAATACGCTTAAACTGCACATAAATCAAACTCACACACAAGATAAGGATTTTATAATGGAAAAGTAAAAATAACATTATCTGTAGCCTAGAGTTATACTCACAGTTGTGCCTTTGCTTCAGTGCATGCCAATATTACACCACAACAATCAATACCTGACTGTATCAGTTTGAGCAACCTGCACCAAACAGGGGCTACAGGTAGACATTTTGTCAGCACAGGTTGACAACTGGCAAATGCTCCTGTGTTGCCTGTTGCTTTAAAACTTCAATAAAATTATTCCTTTTCATCAGTCTTAGTTCAGAAAGAATCCCGAAACACATTTTTAAAAAGAGCATTACTTGATCTGCCTCTCCTATAGTAACTATATACGGGCTTATCATTTTAATTTAGAAGCCCAAGATTTGTAACAAGTCTCCTTGGATAATGTAGTTGGCTGGCTACCAGTTTTGGGCCAGGTGGTGCGGTTACGAACATAGGAACAGGAGGAGGCCATTCAGCCCCTCAAGTTTGTTCTGCCATTCAATTAGATCATGGCTGATCTGTACCTCAACTTGATTTACCTGCCTTTGCTCCTTATCCCTTCATACCCTTACAGTACAAAAATCTATCAATCTCAGTCTTAAAAGCTTCAATTGTCCCAGCACCCACAGCCTTTTAGGGGAGAGAATTTCAGATTTCTGCCATCCTTTGTGTGTAAAAGTGCTTTCTGATTTCACTCCTGAATGGCCTAGCTCTAATTTTAAGATTATGCTCCCTTCTTCTTGATTCCCCCACCAGAGGAAATAGTATCTCCATATCTACCCTATCAAGTCCTTTTATATTTTAAACACCTTGATCAGATCAATCCTCAATCTCCTATGTTCAAGGGAATACAAGCCAGGTTTATATAACCCACCCTCATAATTGAATCCTCTAAGCCCAGGTATTTTTAAAGACCTCTATCAGGTCACATCTCAGACTTCTCTTTTCCAGAGAAAAATGCCCCAGCCTGTTTAGTCTTTCCTGATAGGTGTACCCTCTCAGTTCCGGTATCTATTTGAATGATTTGTGTACTTGGACTCCCAAATCTCTTTGTTCCTCCACAGTTCCCAGTTTCTCACCAATTAGAAAATACTCCGATTTATCTTTCTTGGGTCCAAAGTGGATGACCTCACATTTGCCCACATTGAACTCCATTTGCCACAGTTTTGCCACAGTCTTCGGCAAGTTGTCCAGAAAATGTGTAAGATGCATAGACGAGCAAATATTTGCAGCCCTCCCATGCCTCCAAGGTGTTCCAGTTACCGCAGGCCCGCTCTGAGCTCTTTAAGTTTTTTTTTTATTCATTCCTGGGATGTGGGCGTCGCTGGCAGCATTTATTGCCCATCCCTAATTGCCCTTGGGAAGGTGGTGGTGAGCCGACTTCTTGAACCACTGCAGTCCATGCTTCTTTGTAGCGGTTTGGTATAACTGAGTGGAAGAAAGAAAAGAAAGACTTGCATTTATATAGCGCCTTTCACGACCACCGGCTGTGTCAAAGCGCTTTACAGTCAATGAAGTACTTTTGAAGTGGAGTCACTGTTGTAATGTGGGAAATGCGGCAGCCAATTTGCACACAGCAAGCTCACACAAACAAGGTCTTTTTTTTAATGTTGGTTGAGGGATAAATATTGGCCAGGCCACTAGGGGTAACTCCCTTGCTCTTCTTCGAAATAGTGCCATGGGATCTTTTACGTCCACCTGAGAGAGCAGACGGGGCCTCAGTTTAACGTCTCATCCAAAAGACGGCACCTCTGACAGTGCAGCACTCCCTCAGCACTGCACTGGAGTGTCAACCTAGCTTTATGTGCTCAACCCACAACCTTCTGACTCCGAGGCGAGTGTGCTACCCACTGAGCCACAGCTGACACTGTCCATGTAGGCCAGACCAGGTAAGGATGGCAGATTTCCTTCCCGAAAGGACATTAGTGAACCAGATGGGTTTTTATGACAATCCGATAGTTTCATAGTCACCATTACTGATACGAGCTTTTTATTCCAAATTTATTAAATTAACTGAATTTAAATTCTCCAGCTGCCGTGGTGGGATTTGAACTCACGCTTCCAGATCATTAGTCCAGGCCTGCTGGATTACTCGTCCAATAACATAACCACTATGCTACTGTACCCCGAAGTGTCAGGTCATCCGGAAAGGTATCCTGATCTGAAGTATGTAACCTTCCATGGTGTAGGAAGATCTAGCAGAACACTGAGGGGTGCCATGCATCTTTCTACAGCTGTCCGGTTATATGATAGAGACCAAAGAGTAAGAACACTCCATCTTCTCCCTATAACCCAACAAAGAACTTACTAAATTCTCAAAATAAGTGGTAACATTACTTGGGTAACATTATGTGTGCTATAGTTAGACCTGTTTTGTGCACCAGATCTAGTGTGTAAGCAACATCCCCTCCCTCAATGAATAATGCGTACTCTGGTGTATTGATTTCATACTTTGCTTAAAATTCGTCTCACACGGGTCATAGCACTCATATTTTGATTTTGAGAATTATCGCAGTAAAAGAAAAATCACTAGTGATTAACATAGAAACATAGAAACATAGAATCTAGGAGCAGGAGTAGGCCATTCGGCCCGTCAAGCCTGCTCCGCCATTCAATACGATCATGGCTGATCATCCAAATCCAGTACCCTGTCCCTGCTTTAATCCCCACAGTACACATATCCCACCCTCCCCCCGTAACCCCACGTATTTAATTCCCCCTAACATATCCCATCCTATCCCCATAACCCCACATATTTAATCCCCCCTAACACTAAGGGTCAATTTATCATAGCCAAATCAACCTAACCCACACATTTTTGGACTGTGGGAGGAAACCGGAGCACCCGGAGGAAACCCACGCAGACACGGGGAGAATGTGCAAACTCCACACAGACAGTCACCCGAGGTCAGATTCGAACCCGGGTCTCTGGCGCTGTGAGGCACCAGTGCTAACCACTATGCCACCGTGTTGCCCACATAGAGTATGCCAACGGTAAAATCCACTGTGGATCCTCAATTCTAACCTTAACCACAAGTAATGCCTTTCACTCAGTGGATCTGTATTACCTGACGTCTATTTTCATAATTCACTGATCTCCTCTGTTAATAGGATCTATAATTATTAAAGCCTGTAATTCCACTTGCAGCTCGTGAACCATTTCTCTTGATCTGGGTTGCTGAAAACTGCACTTTCAATGGCTTAAGAAATATTGAATGTAACGAGAACACATAATGTTCCTGTACTCAGTCAGGTCAGGTTCTTGTAGGACAGTTGTTCTGCTTACATAAGCACGTCAATGGGCTAGGAAGAAGTGTCTATTTTATGATTGCAATTCTAGCCAGCCAGACACATTATTATCCTAATTCTGGCCAGCTCATATACACATTTTCTGGTTTGTGAAAAACAAATAACTGCATCAAAGCCTCAGCATATTACATCAGGTCAGTGGAGACACCCAGCGAAAGGTATTTGAGCACACCTCTGTTTCAGGCCTCCTGCACAATAGCTTATTTCCTGGAGAAACTTAAAATTGTAATTATAATGTCTCTTGGCACAGGCCTCCTCTAGGCTATTTATCAGAGATTCTGTACACTCTCTCCGTCTTTAGTGGGAAATTAAATTGAAAGTTCAGTGCCTTGTTTAGGAGCTGTAGCTAGAAACACTGCCAGTTCATTATCCTCAACTTCCTCAGAGACACCAATGTTCTGCTAACTTCTCTTTGTATATTTTTGATGATGTGGAGATGCCGGTGTTGGACTGGGGTGGACAAATGTGAGAAGTCGCACAACACCAGGTTATAGTCCAACAGCTTTATTTGAAATCACAAGCTTTCGGAGCGCTGCTCCTTCGTCAGGTGAAGTGAAGAGATGCATATAGGCACAGCATATATAGTCAGAGAACACTGCCAGATGATTACAGTTAATCTTTCTAACTGCCCTTTATCACACCTCGGCAGAGAGATAATCACAGCAATCAAAGGTGTGGATGGTGTCCAAACAGGTCAGTCAGGAAAACATTACATCAAAGACAATGAGGTGGGGTCACAAGGGGTCAAATGTGGCAGATGCTGGGGTCTGTATGGAAAACAAAAAACTTTTTTTGCTGGAAATCACAGCATCAGGGGAACACTTCAGCAGTCAAGGACATTCAGCCTCCGATCTTCGGGTAAGCGTTCTCCAAGGCTGCCTTCGAGACACACGACAACGCAAAATCATCGAGCAGAAACTGATAGCCAAGTTCCGCACCCATGAGGACGGCCTCAACCGGGATCTTGGGTTCATGTCACGCTACATGTAACCCCACCTGACGTAGAGTCATCCAGACTCGAGTCGTCGTTGGCTTGTTCTCTCTACACAGATGCGGCCGGACCTGCTGTGATTTCCAGCAAAAAAAGTTTTTTGTTTTCCATACAGACCCCAGCATCTGCCACATTTGACCCCTTGTGACCCCACCTCATTGTCTTTGATGTAATGTTTTCCTGACTGACCTGTTTGGACACCATCCACGCCTTTGATTGCCGTGATTATCTCTCTGCCGAGGTGTGATAAAGGGCAGTTAGAAAGATTAACTGTAATCATCTGGCAGTGTTCTCTGACTATATATGCTGTGCCTATATGCATCTCTTCACTTCACCGGACGAAGGAGCAGCGCTCCGAAAGCTTGTGATTTCAAATAAAACTGTTGGACTATAACCTGGTGTTGTGCGACTTCTTATATTTTTGATGTTGCATCAATAAGCAGCTATATATTTGACCAGATGACATGTGTCAATTATATTGTCTGTATGTAAAATGCTTGGAGGTTCTCTTTGTAGACGTTTGTATTTAAAGATTACCTGTAGTGTTGAGATCAAACCAGTGATACAGGCTGAAATGTATCCAAGTCATAATATTCGGGGAACACACACGTTTATCGACACATTGCACTGTTCAAACTGTAATGTGTGGTCCTCTAAATGCACTTTTAAAATTTCCTGATAAAATTTGAAATTATAGATGCCCTAATTAATCTTAAACATACGTAAGGTGCACATGGTTTTTTTATGCCTCATAAACTTCCTAAGCTAAAGAAGATGGTAGATTGTACCTATCCCAATCAAGCACTTCTTGCATATTGAAGTAACAGTGCAACTTGGACGCCTGATTTTCTCTTTAGAATAGAATCATAGAATGGTTACAGCACAGAGGAGGCCATTCGGCTCGTCGAGCCCGTGCCGGCTCTCTGCAAGAGCACTTCAGCTAGTCCCACTTCCCCGCCCTTTCCCCGTAGCCCTGCAAATTTCTTTCCTTCAGGTTCTTATCCAATTCCCTTTTGAAAGCCACGATTGAATCTGCCTCCACCACCCTTTCAGGCAGTGCATTCCAGATCATAACCACTCGCTGCGTAAAAAAGTTTTTCCTCATGTCGCCTTTGGTTCATCTGCCAATTATCTTAAATCTGTGTCCTCTGGTTCTTGACCCTTCCGCCAATGGGAACAGTTTCCCTCTATCTACTCTGTCCAGACCCCTCATGATTTTGAACACCTCTATCAAATCTCCTCTCAACCTTCTCTGCTCTAAGGAGAACAACCCCAGCTTCTCCAGTCTATCAACGTAACTGAAGTCCCTCATCTCTGGAACCATTTTTGTAAATCTTTTCTGCACCCTCTCTAAGGCCTTCACATCCTTCCTAAAGTGCGGTGCCCAGAATTGGACACAAGACTCCAGTTGAAGCCGAACTAGTGTTTTAAAAAGGTTCATCATAACTTCCTTGCTTTTGTATTCTATGCCTCTACTTATGAAGCCCAGGATCCCGTTTGCTTTTTTAACTGCTTTCTCAACATGCCCTGCCACCTTTAACGATTTGTGCACATATACCCCCAGGTTTCTCTGTTCATGCACCCACTTTAGAATTGTACCCTTTCATTTATATTACCTCTCCTCATTCTTCCTACCAAAATGTATCACTTCACACTTTTCTGTGTTAAATTTCATCTGCCACATGTCTGCCCATTCCACCAGCCTGTTTATTTCCTCTTTAAGTCTATCACTATCCTCCTCACTGTTCACTATGCTTCCAAGTTTTGTGACATCTGAAAATTTTGAAATTGTGCCCTGTACACCCAAGTCTAAGTCATTAATATATATCAAGAAAAGCAATGGTCCTAGTACCGACCCCTGGGAACCTTCCTCTAGTCCGATAAACAACCGTTCACCACTTCTCTCCGTTTCCTGTCACTTAGCCAATTTCGTATCCATGCTGCCACTATCCCGTTTATTCCATGGGCTTCAACTTTGCTGGCAAGCCTATTATGTGGCACTTTATCAAACGCCTTTTGGAAGTTCATGTACACTACGTCAACCGCATTGCCCTCATCAACACTCTCTCTGTTACCTCATCACTGCATTACTGCAAACAACCCAGACATTGTAAATATTGAAACAATGACTGTGGCATATTCCATATGTTCTGAAAGCAATTAGTATTATAAAAACCCATATCGAATCTTAATGTTAGTTATGCTGCTAGAGACAAGCTTGGATTTGCTGCCTCTGTGCCAGGGAATGAGAGTCCTAGACATAGAGGGGTGCGAAATTCGGTTCGGTAGCGCCCATTTGTTTTGATTTTGGAGTTCAGCGCTCCAGCTAATGCCCTCTCTTAAGCTCGCACAGCTGAACACGCATTCAGCAGCAGGAAGGACCCCCCACCAGTGCTATTTAAAGGGATCATCAACTACTTACCGGTTAGTTGCTGGTTGATTTCTTCTGGCGGTTGGTATAATTCTACAAGGTGCTTTTCATAGTTGTTTCAAGTTGCAAAAGTCTACAGGGAGTGGTGTGGCAGGTGCTAAAGGACTTTTTGCTGAATTCAAGGCTTCTGCACAAACCAGTTGCTCCAAGACATGGGTGCACTAGTAGTCATTCCCGTTGAAATAGAGCATGACTGGGAGAATGAGCAGAGGCCACGCAGAGCAGGACAAGCTGCTAGAAGAGGGAGGAGGAGGAGGGGGAGAAGGGATCACAGCAGGAGACCATATCCACCCAGGGTGTCCAAGGAGCAAATTCTCCTACCTGAACCTCAGCGAGGAACAGTGTGTGAGATGTCTGCACTTCAATAAGGACGTCCTCACTGAAACCTGCCAACTGCTGCAGCCTCAACTGCAACCTCAGAGCAGGGCAAGGACACTTTGCCAATGGCTGTGAAGGTGACCGTGGCCATGAACTTTTATGCATCTGGCTCCTTCCAGGCTGGAGCTGGCGATATTAAAAACATCTCAGTTTGGCGTCCACTGTTGCATAAGGGAGGTAACTGAGGATCTCTATTCCAAGAGAGCTGAATACATTTCATTCTCTCTTGCCAGAGACAAGCAGGCAGAGCGAGCTCGAGGGTTTGCTAGGATTGCAGGCTTCCCCATGGTGCAGGGTGCCATTGAATGCACGCACGGCGCTTTGTGGGCGCCGCATGTCAACTCTGCCATGTACCGGAACCGAAACGGATTCCACTCCCTCAACGTCCAGCTGGTGCGTGAGCATAGGTCAATGCCCGGTCTCCTGGCAGCAGTCATGATGCCTTCATTCTGCAGCAGTCCTCTGTGCCAGCTGCATTTCAGCCACCACAGCAAACCCAAGGGTGGCTATTGGGTGACAAGGGCTATCTGCTGACGACATAGCTCATGATTCCAGTTTGGAACCCATGCACACGTGCACTGCATGCAAAAAATGAGAGCCATGCTGCCACAAGAAATGTGATAGAGCAGAGCATTGGTGTGCCGAAACAATGGCCCAAAAATTAGTGAGGGAGCCTTCGTGCGAGGGTAAGGCTTCCCCGCGATATCTCACTGCGCGCCGGCTTTTTCATTCCCAGCTCGCACGAACTTGATTTTCTAGACAGCAGCTGGGCAGTGCTTGCGTATCCCACAGGCGCAGTTAATTCGTGCGAGCTGTGGGATCACGTGATTCAGTTAAAGCCAATGGCAGCACACCATCTTTCATTCATAGCTTTCACATCAAGTGCTGTGAAAGCTATGAATCTATACCCCCCCAAAAGAACAGCTAAACCTCAATTAATTTTTTTTTAAAAACCATCACATTAATAAAATAAGTATAGTTAAATAAATTAACCACTTTAAACAAAAAATTAAATTTTTGAAAAAATTTTAAATCTTTTAAAAAGTTATAAAAATAAACTTACCTTTCTTTAAAGTCTCTAAAAAAGATATACCTGTTGAAAAAAATTCAAAATAATACTTAATTAACTACTTACCTTGTTAAAAGAGGGTCTTACGCCTCCTTTCTTTATGTGCAAAATCTTCCATACTTACCTGCGCGTTCAAAGCACTAAGTGCACTGCGTGCGCGCAGCCTGTAGCGCGCACGCGGTTCACTTAGGAACCGCCCCCTTTTGAAATCACCAAGTGCCGGTTTTCAGCGCGTGCGCAGTGCATGCAGAAAACCGACAATTGGAGACAGAATACGCGAGAGTACACAGTGCGTACTCTCACGTAGTGGCACTAATTTTTGGGCCATTGATTCCATTGCCTGGACCGCTCTGGAGGAGCCATGCAGTACTCGGCAAAGCGGGTGTCAAGATTCGTGGTGGTCTGCCGCGTGCTGCACAACCTCGCCACCATGAGGGGACAGCCCTTGGCCGAGCTATAACAGCGATCAGCTGAGGAGCAGGAGCACGAGGAGGAGGAGGAGGAGGAAGAGGAGGAGGAGGAAGAGGAAGAGGAAGGGAGGCACCAATCTAGACAGCCTCTTTCTGCCTGGACTCTCCATGAACAACTAATTTGAGTGTGATACCAGTAACCACAACCCCAATTCCCCATACACCAACAGTCCCACACTCCCGACCTTCCCTCTGTTACTGGCCAATACATCATCCTCTTGGCCACAATGCGAAAATAAAAGCCATAACAAAATAAACATTGCAAACAAAATTTATAGATCAAATCATGCCATATTCCACACACAATGAAACTAATCACCCTGTGCATTCCCTTTGTGCCTGTCTTTCGTGTGCCTTTGCCTGTCCTATTGCTCCTACGAAGTGCTACCCCAGTGGCTGCAGCAGGGCTGGTGGAAGGCCGCTGACTTTCATTGACGAGACTGCAGATGGCCTTGGAGGACAACCTCAAGCAGCTCTGGGCCTAGAAGGCCCGGCTTCAGGACTGCACCAGCTTGGCATGGGCGGCAGCAGTCTGGGCTGGCTGGCTGACAGGAACAGCAAGGGCACTGGCGGAGTGGCAGGGGTGGGAGGACGAATGCTATCATCCTGAGGACAGCAGGTTCGTGCTCCTTGGAGCCACTGCCACTCCCCTGGGGTGGCGCCTCAGCAATCCTAGGAATCTGTTGGAGGACAGATTGCTGGACTGCTGTTACACTCTGCAAGCCCCTTTCAACACTGGCAGCAGTATGAGTTTGGATGGCAGCAAGCTGAGCTTGCATGACTTCAGTCTGAGCTTCTATGGCAGCACTCAGACTTTTGGTGGAAGCTGCTTGTGCTACAATGGAAGCTGAGACATCGACCATCGGACGCTGCATCAGGTTTGGGTGCAGTTAATGGAGTTGGCCACCACTTCCTTGCTGGAAAGGATGGGCTCCAAACTCTGCACAAAACCACATGCAATGTTGGAGCTGGACTCCTCCATGCTCCTTGACATTGACCACAGGCTTTCTGGCAGGCTTCCCAATGCACCAAGCATTTTGTTGTGTATGCCCATCAGCCTTCTTCTGTAGCCTGCCCCAGCGAAGACCTCATCTGAGTCCTCTGCAGCAGAACCCGTGTGCGACCTGGCATCTGTGCTATCCATACCCCCTGCCTTAGCTGCAGCCCATTCATGTCCAGTGTCTCACCACGTGCAGATCCCGCCTCTATGCTATCCTCCAAGATATGTGCAGTTTTTGTATTTGTGCTGGTGGCTGCGGGCGTGTAATCAAGTGACGGTGTGTCTTCTTCATCACTCTCTTCTTGGTGTTCCTCCACTGTCTGGCCAGGTATCTGAAAGGAGAAAGGCACAAGAGTAGGGTTGCGGTGAGGGATGGGGAGGGGGGAAAGTAAGAAATGCATGCTTACACCATCTGCAGCTTATAAGTCAGAAGGGATTGTGGGATGAAGGGTAAGTGGGTTGTGAGAAGGAGGATTAGGGATGAGGATATCGGCATCTTCAATGGTTTCACCCGTTGCTGGCCACGGCCTCAGCAAAGGCCATTTCAATAATGGCCAGCGCCATCTCCTCCATGGGGGTTAGGACATGCAGGTGCACCTGTCCCCTTCCGGTTAGTTCCTGCTGCGTCACCTTGTCCTGCAAGAGAGAGGGAAGTGTGTCAGCGAGTGTGGTGCAATATGTTTGGGTGATGTGGCCGTCATGGTTGAATAACTGGCAGTGTGTGCAAGCTGTGAGATGTGGGTGTGAGGCTTGCAGAAGTGTGTGAAGGTGAGGTGAAGCTATGAATGTTAGGTATGAGTCCTGATTGATAGAGATTGTTGGTAGGTGAGTGATGGGGGTGTGGTGAATTGAAGAATTATGAGGCTAGTGGTGCAGTTGGTAGAATATGGCATTTGAAAATGCATTCACTGACCTTGACCACTCGTGTGAGGTCATTGAACTTCTTGTAGCACTGCATCCAGTTCCTCTGGTCTAGACTCCTGGCATTGACCTCCATGGCTATCTGCTCCCACTGCTTTTTGACCATGTGTCTGGAGGACCTCCTGGCCCCCTGTGGATACAGGACAGCTCTCCTTCTTTCCACCTACTCCACCAAGAAGCTCCAGTGCAGCATTGGACAACCTCGGAGCCCAAACTCTCCCACGTTGAGCCATTCTTCACTGTTTTCCAGGTCAGATTCATTTCCTGCACAACTGCCAGCACATGCTTCAGCCACAATGCACCTTCCCATTAAGAGGTGCAGGCTAGCTTTAAGCAGTGCAGGCTAGCTTTAAGCAGTGCAGGCTAGCTTTAAGAAGTGCTAGGAAGTTACTATTTTGGGCCCCCTGCTGATACGTGCAGCCAATGAGTTGCATGGTTAGTGCTGGCTGCACACAGAAATCATGCTAATTATCTGGCAGCACGAATATGGTGTGCTGCCTGCATTTCATACAATGGGTGCGGATTGCATATGAACATAAGAAATAGGAGCAGGAGTAGGCTATTCGGCCCCTCGAGCCTGCTCCACCATTCAATAAGATCATGGCTGATCTTCTATCTCAACTCCACTTTCCTGCCCTATCCCTATATCCCTTGATTCCCTTAATATCCAAAAATCTATCGATCTCTGTCTTAAATATACACAACGACTGAGCCTCCACAGCCCTCTAGGGTAGAGAATTTCAAAGATTCACCACCCTCTGAGTGAAGAAATTTCTCCTCATCTCAGTCCTAAATGGCTGACCCCTTATTCTGAGACTGTGACCCTTGGTTCTAGACTCCCCAGCCAGGGGAAACATCCTCCCTGCATCTACTCTGTCAAGCCCTGTAAGAATTTTGTATGTTTCAATGAGAACACCTCTCATTCTTCTAAACTCCAGAGAATATAGGCCTAGTTTACTCAATCTCTCCTCATAGGACAATCCCCCATCCCAGGAATCAGTCTGGTGAACCTTTGTTGCACTCCCTCTATGGCAAGTATATCCTTCCTTAGGTGTTGTGCGACTTCTCATTTTTGTCCACCCCAGTCCAACGCCGGCATCTCCACTTCCTTAGGTAGGGAGACCAAAACTGTACACAATACACCAGGTGTGGTCTCACCAGGGCCCTATATAATTGCAGTTAAGACGTCTTTACTCCTGTACTCAAATTTTCTTGTAATAAAGGCCAACATACCATTTACTTTCCTAATTGCTTGCTGTACCTGCATGTTAACTTTCAGTGATTCGTGTACAAGGACACCCAGGTCCCTCTGAACACCAACATTTCATAATCTCTCACCATTTAAAAAATACTCTGCTTTTCTATTTTGCCTACCAAAGTGGATAACGTTACATTTCTCCACATTATATTCCATTTGCCATGTTCTTGCCCACTCACTAAGTCTGTCTATATCCCCTTGAAGCCTCATTGCATCCTCCTCACAACTTACATTCCCACCTAGCTTTGTATCATCAGCAAACTTGGATATATTACATTTGGTCCCCTCATCCAAATCATTGATGTAGATTGTGAATAGCTGAGGCCCAAGCACTGATCCTTGCGGTACCCCACCAGTTACAGCCTGCCAACCCGAAAATGACCCGTTTATTCCTACTCTCTGTTTTCTGTCCATTAACCAATCCTCAATCCATGCTAGTATATTACCTCCAATCCACTGAGCCCTAATTTTGTTTAATAACCACTTGTGTGGCACCTTATCGAATGCCTTCTGAAAATCTAAATACACCACATCCACTGGTTCCCCCTTATCTATTCTGCTGGTTACAACCTCAAAAATCTTTCATAAATCCGTGTTGACTCTGCCCAATCCTATTATTATTTTCTAAGTGCCCTGTTACCACGTGCTTAATAATAGATTCTAGCATTTTCCCTACTACTGATGTCAGGCTAACTGATCTGTAGTTCCCCGTTTTTCTCTCCCTCCTTTCTTAAATCGTGGGGTTGCATTTGCTACCTGCCAGTCTGCGGGAACTGTTCTAGAATCTATGGAATTTTGGAAGATGACAACCAATGCAACCACTATCTCTATAGCCACCTCTTTTAAAACCCTAGGATGTAGGCCATCAGGTCCTGGGGATTTATTAGCTTTCAGTCCCATTAATTTCTCCAGTACTATTTTTTTACTAATACTAATTTCTTTCAGTTCCTCATTCTCGCTAGACCCTTGGTTCTCCACTATTTCTGGGTAGTTTGTTGCGTCTTCTTCCATGAAGACAGACACAAAGGGCTGGATTTTCAATGACCCGTGGAGTCAGGTTTGGAGGCATGTGGGGGATTAAAGTTGCAGATTCGGGGGTCCCGACCCCATCCCGACTCCATTCCGCCTCCACGCAATTTTGACAAAATCGGTCGCGGGGTTCCCGACACGGTCGCCTCCAAGAGGCGGGAGAGGCCATTAAACCCCTTAACAAGCCCTAAATTGGCTCTGTAATACCATTTTGAAACGTTTTAGCTAGTTTAACCCTTTTCCGACATGAAGTACACCTGATGTGAAACACGCCAGTGAAACCTGGCGGGAGCACAAGTAGATAGCTGACTATCAGCTGCAGGTCCACTATTACAAAGGAGATGTGATGAAGGTAGTAGTAGTATTGTGTTGAAAGCAGTAGTAGTATTAGGTCTGAAAGTCGCCTCTGATGCTGCTGCATTGAATGTCTTCAGAGACTGCCTGGGAGGACTTGGTTGCAAAAAAAATTCTCATTCTCTCTCTCTCTCTCAGATGCTGCTCATTTTGCATCCAGGTCCTCTCACAGCAAAGGCCAGGCAATCTCTGAGACCAGGCAGTCAGTCTCTGACCTGCAATGATGACATCATCAGAGGCGACTTTCAGACTGAAACCACTAATTGGGTCATGGGCTCCCACATGCTGTAACTCAATTGCCCAATTAAGTGAAAATTGCATCATTCATCCACATTAATCTGGAGTTGGGGGGGCAACACGAAATGCGGGTAACATGACCCCAACCTGACCCCAAGACAAAATCCAGCCCAAAGTATTTGTTTAATTTCTCTGCCACTTCCTTATTCCCCATTATAATTTCTCCTGTCTCAGCCTGTAAGGGACCCACATTTACTTTCACTAATCTTTTCCTTTTTACATACCCATAGAAGCTTTTACAGTCTTGCAAAGGGGCCTTGGAGATTTGGGCTGTCTCGTTGACATTTTCCAAATACTGAAAGTTTCAGCTAACTTTTGGAGAATCTCTTTTAACCACAAAATGGAGTCTTTAAAACAAAATGGAATCTGGACACAACTTCACATAGCATAGCTTCTCTAACACTAACCATGCTTAAAAAGACTGCAATAAATTGCAAGGTAACATGCCTTGAAATGATGCTGTTACCAATGTTAACACGTGAACACTTAGGACGTTGATATGCAAGTCCTTTGTCTGCTTTTTGATTGAGGTGTTAACTCGTTTGTTTTATATCAATCCTATATTAGCATAATAATGAGAATTTTAGTATAATTTTGTGCTATGAGCAGATAGTTACTATCTTCCAAATACTGGGTGGCAGGAATTCAGTGAGTTCTCTCAATTTCGGCACAAGATTGTCGGGAACTTCACAGAAACAGCAAAACGGTTTCCGTCGATCTTCCGCACAAAGGTACGCTGTACGATTGGAGAACCCATGAGCAAATTACCGGTGTAGGTTTATATCACTCATTAGTCAATTATATAAAATGGGATGGAGATCTGCAGCAATCCTTTAGTAAAGTTGTCCATCTCTCCATTCCATCTACAGGTCTTAAAACGCTAACATAAAGCTTTAGCAATCCCAGTCCGTGTCAAATGAGTATTAATTAGAAAGAATTTGCATTTATATGGTGCCTTATCATGCCTCTTAGGACATCCCTAAGTGCTCCATATAGAATGGATTACTTTGAAGTGCAGTCACCCTTGCTATGTAGCTGAATACAGCAGCTATTTTGCACATAGCAAGACCCCACAAACGGTGCTAAGATGAATGACCAGTTAATCTCTTTTTGGTGGGGTTGGCAGAGAGAGGAATGTTGGCCAGAACATCAGGAAAGTACTCTGATCTTCTTCAAATAGTGCCAAGGGATCCTTCTGCATTCACCTGAAAAGTAAGACAGGACCTCAGATTAGAGTTGCATCTGAAGAATGGCACCTCTGTCAATCCTTTAGTACTGCACAGAAGTGTCAGCCTAATTTATCAGCTCAATGTCTTTGTCATGACTCAATAAGGCCAGTTTCCCTGACCCGAGCACCCCAAGAAGCGTAGCCAATCAGAAGTACGGGCAGAAACCACATCGCCAGGTGTCTCCCCAAGCAGCCTTGTTTCCACAACTAGTGAGGGTCCCCACAGCATTTGCTGGCACATTTATGACATCATAGGAAGTTGCGCCATCGATTTGAGGGTGCAGCTCCAGGTGCATGTCGCGGGTAAACTACCCCCATTAAAAGTGGCATGGGGTGGGGGGAGGGGAGTGGGTGCTGTGTACTCTTTTGATTGGGTGGTTAAGCAAATCAACTGTAACTTACTAAAACTTTAAATAAAACTTAACAAATTAAATTAAAATTTAATTGGCCGGGGTGATGATGCACTCCAGTCCCCGCGGCGCCCACCGGTCGCGGAAGGCCTCGAGCGTGCCGGCGGACACCGCGTGCTCCATCTCCAGGGCCACCCGGGCGCGAGCATGGCCGCGGAAGAGAGGCAGGCAATCGGGCCGAACGACCCCCTCGACCTCCCACTGCCTGGACCTGTTAATGGCCTTTTTGGCCAGGCCCAGGAGCAGTCCCACGAGGAGGTCCTCCGATCTGCCCGGTCTCCTCCGCACCGGGTGATCAAAGATCAGGAGCGTGGGACTGAAGTGCAGCCAAAAATCGAGGAGCAGCCCCTTCAAATAATGAAAGAGGGGCTGCAACCTCTCACATTCGGTATATACGTGGAACAAGGACTCCTCCAGGCCGCAGAAAAGGCAGGCGGCCTGGGAGTGTGGGTGCTGTGTAAAGTTAAAGAGCTGTTAGAGCGCCTGTGACACCTGAGTCAGCAGATTTGATGAGGTAAAGCAAGTAATCTGATTTAGGAGCTTTCAGCTGCTGTTAAAAGGGGTACAGGAAACTCTCGTTTAAACGGCACCTAAATATCCGGAATTCTCTATTAACCGGCAAAATTCATCGTCCGAAAACAACACCTCAATAACCGGAAATGTTGCCGAGTCCGAGTCCGAGTCTCCCGTGGTGGCCGAGTTAGTCAGTGGGGGTAGTTCTCCAAACTGCAACTACTCGGCTTCTTGGCGCTGTCGGAAGTCCGGACACCTCAATAACAGGAGTCTGACTCTCCCGCGCTGCCGGGAGTACCCAATTACTGTACACTGCACATTTCTTGATTTTTTTATTTTTGTTTGTTAAAAATAGCCTCGGTAGATAACCCTCTCCGTCATCCGGAATTTTTAATCAACCGGCACCATCCCGGTCCCGTCGGTGCCGGATACCAAAGAGTTTCCTGTACTTTGTTTGGTTGTTTTGCCTTGCTATTTCTGACTGCTGGGAGAAAGACTATTCGGCCATCTCAGCACCTCAGACCCTCCCCTGTCATAACATGCTAACAAGTATTTTGGCCAATGCTTTTTGTGGCTGGGTGTTGTGCTTACGTTAGTGCCTGGTGCTCCACTACTAGCAGCTAACTTGCACTTGCAACAGATTGTGGAACAAAACTCTGGACTGGCGTGGGAGCAACTGGGGAGGGAGAATCTACTGACAGGCACCAATGCTTGGCTCGCTGACTGTTCTCTCAGTATTGATGTGCGATAGTGAGCCAAGGGATGGTTCTTGTCAATGTGGCTGCAGGATGTGAGGAGAATCAAGAGCTTCAAGACACTTTTCGGGAACAAAAAAAAATGTGTTTATTGTAAGTCGTGCCCAAAAGAAAATACCGAAAACAGCTGGTTGAAATTAGCATTCAGGACAAGGAGATAGGAACCAGACTGTCCTGGAATGTCCTACTGCTTTGTGAGCATGCTGTGCTGCACACGCTACGATGAAACCTTTGACTGCAGGCCTGACACAGCATCTTTTGTGTGAGCCCCAGCACTTTATGGGGCATTGTAAATATCGCTGGACAGAAACATTCTTGGGGGATAATACTTTGATTTTATATTATAATTGATAGTTAAATAGCAAAAACCTAGGGCAATTTGGGTAACTGAGAAGTAGAATTGATTGTAGCACAGGATTAGCATGCAGGCTGAAAAGCTGAGTGCTGCAAAATTGAGCTGTTACAGCACCACTACTGGCAGGAGGGTGCAATTACAGCATGACAAATTTACATAGGCAGTTTCAATTATAAATGTGAACACAGCAATTTATAATGGGAATAAATTGACAAAAGTGTTACCATTTACAGCTCCTCAAGACCCATCTTTTGTTTCTTTTTTTGGTCCATTACCATCCCCTTTTGCCTTGCACCATCATCCTTTTTGTAATTTAATCTCTCCTGCCTTCTATCCTATCACAGACCTTCCTTTTTGTTCTTTTCTCCCTGCCCCCCTGTCTCTGCCCCTACACTTGCTTAAAGCCTGTTACATCTCTAACTTCTTCCTGTTCTGATGAAGGGTCATCGACCTGGAACGTTAACTCTGTTTCTCTCTCCACAGGTGCTGCCTGACCTGCTGAGTATTTCCAGCATTTTCTGTTTTTATTTCAGATTTCCAGCATCTGCAGTATTTTTGCTTCTGTAAGGATCAGTAGACTGGAAGTGCATGCAAACGGAAGGTTTTTGACGTTTTATGTATAGATGCATCCACAGATTTTATTCTTGTGAACTGAAAGAATTATCCATGAGTCAGCTACTTTTAGTGCCCCGAAAAAATTAGCACCCCCAAGGCTGAAATTCATCGGTAGCAACCCAAGAGGGAAGCAGGGCGCTACTAGAAGAGCCCCGCCTCCCTCTTGGGGCGCTGCGAGGGAATATCGCGGCGCTACGTGCCACGGTATTGCAGGCCTTCCTCCCCTTCTTAAAGGGGAGGGGCCTTGCGCAGCGCGACCCGGGCCCAGCCGGGCCCCCGGGGATCAGGAGAGCCGACAAAAGAGCCCGGCACTCAAGAGAAGTGCCGGGCTCACGGAGCGCAGCCGGCACTCCACGGGGGGGGCTGAGCAGGAGGCCGGGGACGGCAATGGGGGCAGGTGCTGGCAGGCGGCCAGCAACAAAAATGGCCGCCCAGCACCTTGCCTTTAATTAGCGCCGCCCCGGCCGCAGGTAGGCCGCCCTGACCCCGTCGGACATAGCGTCCGCCGGTAAGTCAGGGGGCGCTACCAAAGATGGCAGGCCGGGGCGTGAGCGGGGCGCTGTGCACGGCGATGACGTCATCGCCGGCGACGCAGCGCCGTGGGACGCTAACAGTTACCACCGCCGCTAACCTCCTGCTGAATTTCGCGGGAGGAGTTGGCGGCGCCGTGCCTGGGCGTAAACGAATTTTTCCCCCGTTAGCTTTTATAGGGTCAGCCCCTCACAGCCATCAAGTTCATTGGGTGAACTCAGAACCTGACAAGTATTTCTCCACAGTACGCTTATCTTGCTCTCTCTTGACTAATGTCAGACAGAGTAAACACAGGTCTTTGTCCTGCGGGGCTGTGTTCTAATTAACTTTAGTTCTCATTTTCCGACAGTGACCCTCAATGTTACCTCTCGGTGCACATAATCTCCCATGGTACGGCTTGTCTGCAGATTACATTTTCAGCTAAAAGCATTCTAATTACATAACTCTTTCAGGCTCCTCTCTGCGAGATAAAATGTGCAACCAATATGCTGTGACCATTGAGCAATTGTCTATTTTCTTCTTCCCCATTGTTTGAGTGTTTATATGTCTGTGATTTTTTTTCCTTTCGAAGGGTTATTTTGTACTTCTGCTCTGTTTTGTTATTCACCAGTCATATTGCTTAAAACCTATCTTTACAGTTTTATTTTTCCCCCAGTTACATTCTATCAAAAAAATTGGCCCAATCACATTCCAGCAACCGAAGTTCAACAAGATGCAGCTGCCATGACAGTTCCTCCCCCACCCACTGCGTACACTTATACTGTATCAGATAACAAACATATTGCAAATCCACAAAAAGAAATTACAACACCCAAAAAATTGGCTCGAAAGAAAGAAAAAGAATGAATGAACGAACAAATTGGCATTTTTCTAGCAACCTAAGGATGTCCCAAAGCATTTTACAGCCAATTAAGTACTTTTGAAGTATAGTCACTTGTTGTGACATAGCAACCAATTTACACACAGCAAGACCCCGCAAACAACAGTGCGATAATGACCAGATCATTTGTTTTTTTAGTGAGGTTCATTGAGGGATAAATATTTGCCCAGGACAGCAGGCAAAACCCCTCAATCCCCTCTGCATTCCCATTTACACCTCTTCTAGACTCATCTTTTGTTTCTTTACTTGTCCCACTATCATCTCCTTTTGCTTTGTACAATCATACCTTTTGTCATTTAATCACTCCTGCCTTCCACCCAATCACAGGCCTTCCCTTTTGTTCTTTCCTCCACTCCCCCCTTTCCCTGGCTCTGTATTTGCTTAAAACCTGTTACATCTCTAACTTTTTCCAGTTCTGATGAAAGGTCATCGACCTGAAACGTTAACTCTGTTTCTCTCTCCACAGGTGTTGCCTGACCTGCTGAGTATTTCCAGCACTTTCTGTTTTTATTTCAGATTTCCAGCATCCGCAGTATTTTGCTATTGTAGGAGAATTCCCTTGCTCTCCTTCAAAATAGTGCCTTGGGATCTTTTACACCCACCTGAGGGAGCAGATGGAGTCTTGGTTTAATGTCGCATCTGAAAGCACCATTGAGACGATGCAGCACTCCCTCAATACTGCACTGAAGTTTCAGCCATTGATTATATCTCTTAAAGCAGAGGCTTGAACCCTCAACCTTCGGACACAGAAGCGAGAGTGCTATCAACTGAGCCACAGCTGACACCTAATGCCCTGGGAGATACAGTAGTAAATAGTACTGACACCTGAGCTATTTTGAGTCAGTCTCCATGTGTGGAATGGGCACCCCAGTACCACAAGGCTGGCAGATGCTCCTCACCCTCCCTTCTTGGGAACCGCTGGACTGTGCACCACCCCACTATAGCATTCAGCATTCCCCACTATTCAGGCAGGGTTCGAATGGACACACCACTACTATGAGCCTCATCACATTTTCCACTTGACAATGCCGCTACCATGATATATATCCCACGGCGAAGGATCACTGAAAGGACTACACGATAGCATCAACAGGTTCCATCCCACCATCAAACTCACCATGGACTACTCCTCAGAATCGGTTTCATTCTTGGACACACGAATCTCCATCAAAGACGGACGCCTCAGCACTTCACTCTACCGCAAGCCCACGGACAACCTCACGATGCTCCACTTCTCCAGCTTCCACCCTAACCACGTTAAAGAAGCCATCCCCTATGGACAAGCCCTGCGAATACACAGGATCTGCTCAGACGAGGAGGAACGCGATGGACACCTACGGACACTGAAAGACGCCCTCGTAAGAACGGGATATGACGCTCGACTCGTCGATCGACAGTTCCGACGGGCCACAGCGAAAAACCGCATAGACCCCCTCAGAAGACGAACACGGGACACAACCAACGGAGTACCCTACGTCGTCCAGTACTTCCCCGGAGCGGAAAAACTACGCCATGTTCTTCGCAGCCTTCAACATGTCATCGATGACGACGAACACCTTGCTAAGGCCATCCCCACGCCTCCACTACTCGCCTTCAAGCAGCCGCCTAACCTCAAAAGTACCATCGTTCGCAGCAGATTACCCATCTTTCAGGAGAACAGCAACCACGACACCACACAACCCTGCCACGGCAACCTCTGCAAGACATGCCAAATCATGGACACAGATACCATCATCACACGTGAGGACACTACCCACCAGGTACACGGTACATACTCATGTGACTCGGCCAATGTTGTCTACCTGATACGTTGCAGTAAAGGATGCTCCAGAGCATGGTACATCGGTGAGACCATGCAGACACTGAGACAACGTATGAACGGACACCGCGCAACAATCGCCAGGCAGGAGGGTTGCCTCCCAGTCGGGGAACACTTCAGCAGCCAGGGGCATTCAGCCTCGGATCTGCGGGTAAGCGTTCTCCAAGGCGGCCTTCGGGATACACGACAGCGCAAAATCATAGAGCAGAAACTGATAGCCAAGTTCCGCACTCATGAGGATGGCCTCAATCGCGATATCGGGTTCATGTCACGATACAGAACGTGACTTGACATCACGGCCGGTCTTTCCAGGTGTTTTTTTTTAAAAAGACTAACACAAGAACCAACACAAATTGACAGGATATGCAGCCAGCAGGTGTTTTGACACGTTGGACCCCCTGGGACACATCTCATTGTCTTGGCTGTGCTCTTAGTGTGTCTTTGATGTAGGGAAAGATTTGAATAGATTTTCTCTGTGTTTATATTGTGAATTCTGGGAGATTCTCTCACTGCTACCCTACCTGAGGAAGGAGCGAACCGCTCCGAAAGCTTGTAAAATTAAATAAATCTGTTGGACTATAACCTGGTGTTGTGCGACTTCTCATTTTTTCCACCCCAGTCCAACGCCGGCATCTCCACATCATGATATATATCAGCTGCAATATATATTCCGCAAAGTACTGAAAGGAAGACTTGGATTTATAAAGTGCCTTTCCTAACCTCAGGACATCCCAAAGTGTTTTACAGCCAATTAAATACTTTGTGTAATCACTGTTGTAACGTAGGAAATGTAGCAGCCAGTTTGCACACAGCAAGGTCCAACAAACAGCAATGAAATAAATGACCAGATCATCTGTTTTAGAGGTATTCGTTGAGAGATAAATGTTGGCCAGGACACCGGGAGAACTCCCCTGCTCTTCTTCGAATAGTGCCATGGGATCTTTTACATCCACCTGAGAGGGCAGATGGGGCCTCGGTTTAAAGTCTGACAGTGCAGCACTCCCCCAGCACTGCACTGGAGTGTCAGCCATGATAATGTGCTCAAGTCCCTGGAGTGGGACTTGAACCGACAACCTCCTGCCTCAGTGGCAGAGAGTGCTAACCACTGAGCCACAGCTGACGCTGACCAGCTGACCTTTCCTCCCCTGAACAACAATCAATTAGTTGTACATTTAAAAACTTAAAGCAGTTGTTTCCCCAACGGTTCGGCAGGTGAATGCATCGTGTTATGTGCTGCTAAATCACACTGAATAGAAGGTCCTAAAATGGCCACTTGGCAGGCCACTGGAGAGCTTCCAACATCCCTGGAACTTTAACCAGCATCAGAACAGGAGCGAGAGGAAATGGGATAAATCTGGAAGATAAAATAAGAACATTTCTTACTGTTGCTCTAGCTATGAACAGCAATAGTTTGCTTGTCAGCTGCTGTTATACAGGGGGCCAATATACAGAGAGTTAGCTAAAATGACAAACTAAGTCAAGCGGTGCCATGTAAAACTGTCCTATAAAGTGCCCAGTTGACTGATTTGAGCAAATTCCACTGTTTATTTGTCACCTCAGAGAAGCTGAGCACTTAATTTGAAATCAGGTACATGGTCGCCCTCTGCTGCCTAGAGTTATTAAAAACAGAAATGAACGTTAAAGAGACACCATCTTAGTGATTGGCAAACTTGGAAAGGAAGAAACAGAGGAACAGTGTGTCAGTGTAACGTCACAGGCGCGGGTCGCAATGACTTTAAGCTCTGTCACTGCATTGTGCGTTTGTAGCTAAATGAAAAAAATGGCCCTGCACTTTCGCCTGAGGTAAAATCAGAAAAGGTTGGACAAACACAACCAGCCTGTCAAAATTTGAAAGATGAATGATGGGTTACCTCTCAGGTATAAGCTTTCATCACAATAGGGTCGCATCCAAAGAATGAGCATAGTTTCTCCCTTTCACACGTTGATCGATCTGTTTGGCAGTTCCAGCATTTATCACTTTTCTTACATTTTTGTATTACAGAAAAGAAAGACATATAATTTTGTATTCCAACATATGAAGATGTGTTTATGTGTGGGGGTTGGGGGGGGAGGTAGGGGTGTGTGTGGGGTG